>JACGAQ010000922.1:0-80843 GCA_014119065.1 Orius insidiosus | reverse complement strand
AAAACTATTAGGTGTACAAAATAAACTCAGCCACAGGGTAAATTTGAATTTTGTAGATTTTAGCCGAGTTTCATTTTGTACACCTAGTAGTTCATTTTTTCAAAATTTTAAACATTTTGGGCGTTAAAGTCCATCAAAAGTTGACCTTCTCCGTGTAAGAAGGTTATTGAAGTATAACCATTAAGAAGGTTAATTTTTAAAGGCTTGTAAATCGTAAACCGTTACAGATATTGAAAAATGCACTAAATAAAATCTGTTGGAAATTTAATTCTCTTTAATTTTTATTTTATTCATTTTTTCTCTAGGACGCACTGTTTTCAAGATAAATTTATTTTAAAAAAATTATTTTCCGAAAATGGTGCATCCTAGAAAAAAATAATTAAGTACAAATTATAGAGAATTAAATTTCCTACAATTTTTTATTTATTAGGTGTACAAAATGAAACTCAGCCACAGGGTAAATTTGAATTTTGTAGATTTTAGCCGAGTTTCATTTTGTACACCTAATATAATCTGTAGTCCATCGCCGCAGGGGTGAAAGAGGCGAGCGTCGCGGAAGCACGAGCTTCGAGAAGGAGGAAGTTCCTTGCTCTCTCACCAGCGATTATGAAGGAATTAGAAGAGCAGCATGACATTGAGAGAGTCGGTGAGATGAAGAGGGTAAAAAGAAGCTCGAATAGTACGGAGTACAGAATTTAGAGGGGCCACTACGACTTAACCCTTCAAATATCACTCTTGTCTTAATTTTTGTGATGTGTAGATCGCAGAAATCGCCATTTTATGACCAAAAAGAAGTTAAAAAATCATAAAACCTTGATGCCTCTCACTTAAATCTTCTTGTTACAAAATGGAATGAAGTTTGTAAATTAAACTAACCTAGTTTCCGCCATTATTTTGCGGTCTTCTGAAACTAACCTCAAAACAGGTTATTGAATAATCTTGAAAAGGTTTTATTACAAATGTGTCCTAGAAACCACCTATGATAAAAATTACTTTTTATTTTATCGATTCCAAGTTTAATATTTTATTAACTCTTTAGGACGAGCGCTCCTGCCAGAGATGGTTTCCAGCAAGTGGCCCAGATGATGGATTCGATCATGATCGACAGTTTTTCTCCGATCGCTTTTACAAAAGTGACAGCACGGCCGAGTCGGACAAGAAGATCGCGGCAAACATCACCGCCGCAATCCCGAAACCAAGGTAAATTGCAAGTAAAATATTTTTATTCTTTTTATTTTTTTTCGCATGAAAGGTGTAAGATGATTTTTCCGAATGAAAATTAAAAAGTGGTGTTAAAAACCGATTTAATACTTTTAAAGAGGTGCAGACCAAAGAGGAGCCGCAGAGGGATGCGACTTATACTTCACCGAATTCGAGGGCTGTCACCAATAAATGGGTCGCTTCTTTGAGGAAAAGAGATCCGGAGCTCCTTCCTGCCATCAACAAACCCAGGTGCTTGAATCAAATTACTGGTGGTGCACACTGTTCAATATGACTAAAAATATTGCTTTAGGGTGAGTTCGCATCAAATGAGCGTCCCGAAGACCAAATCTGAAAGTACTCCTTCAGTAATGGGTGTATCCGGAACATCATATAGAAATCGAAGGTCGTCAAGATCTCTAACAAAAAAATTGTCTTCTGGAAGTGGCGGAGAAATGCGAAGCAAAAGATCTGAAGAAAGATCTCGGTTCGGGCGACGTTTCCGAATCGAGCGAACCAGAAAACGTAAATGACGATCGCGTTTTTCATCCTCTCGGCTACGAGCGGCATCTTGTCGACACCATTGAAAAAGACATTCTTCAAAAAAATCCTAACGTTCTGGTCACAAGTAGCCGGACTTCTCGAAGCTAAAGGAGTCCTTCAAGAAGCTATGGTTCTTCCTTTACTTCTACCTGAATATTTCAAGGTTTTTATTTTAAATCTTTGATTTTAGAGTTAATTTTGTTTTAGGAATAAGAAGACCCTGGAAAGGCGTTTTTTAATGGTTGGACCTCTGGTACTGGTAAAACGATGTTAGCAAAAGCTGTCGCTACAGAATGCGGAACAACTTTTTTCAACGTATCATCCTCTACGTTAACATCAAAGTACCGCGGAGAATCAGAAAAACTTGTCAGACTTCTTTTTGAAATGGTTATTTTATTAAACAAAGAAAATCAAAATCTTATTTTATATTTCAGGCAAGATTTTATGCTCCAAGCACAATTTTCATTGATGAAATCGATTCACTTTGTTCTCAACGAGGTACAGATTCAGAACATGAAGCATCTCGACGGTTCAAAGCAGAATTGCTTATTCAAATGGATGGAATAAATTCAACAACGTATAATTTTATAGTTCATTATTTTTTAACTATGTTTGTATTTCAGAGATGAAAAAATAATCATGGTTTTGGCAGCGACAAATCATCCTTGGGATATCGATGAAGCATTTAGAAGGCGTTTTGAAAAAAGAATTTTCATTCCACTTCCAGAAAGTGAGTTGTCTCCGCCATCCTTTAAATTTTCATAACTTTTTTTAGATGATACTAGAGTGGCATTGCTGGATTTATGTTTTGAAAAATGTGGAAACCGAACCTTCTGTGAAATTCGAAGAAATTTCTGCACATTTGAAGGTTATACGTGTTCGGATATAAAAATGTTTGCCGAGATGCAGCAATGATGAGTATGCGTCGTAAAATCCTCGGCGATCACCCGAAGAAATAAAAAACTTAAAAATCCGAAGTCGATCTTCCGGTGACCGAAAGCGATTTTGAAGAAGCGATCTCCAAATGTAAGAAAAGCGTGAGCGCCAAGGACATTGAACGATACAACGCTTGGATCGAAGAATTCGGCTCTTGCTGATATTAATTATCACCAGCCTCTTATCAATAAAAAATGGTGAAAATTTCAGATGAGGTCTGGTGTAAACTTATCTCTGGCTTTTTATATTGAAAGCCGATTTTCAAGTTTTAAAAATCAAACTCTCTTTTTATTTCTGAAAGAAATGAAATTGAGATTAATCAAAAATTGCTGCAATAGCTTATATCATCCCCCCTTCCCTTTACTTTGCACAAAAACCATTTGTGATAGCCTGATAGCTATAACCTTAACCATCCCTTTAAAATAAATCAAAAGATAAGGTTGCCACGGTTCCTTTCAGCCAATCCCATTCTATTTTAAGTCTATTTAAGTCATAATATATATCTAAAATAAGATTATAGATTTATTAATTATGTATTTTGCCATCTTAATATACCTCTCTGGATAATAAATTTTTTTTAAACTATATTTTAAGGAGTATCGGAAAATAACTGTATGTATTTGTTTTGGTAATAAAGAGATTTTATTTAAATTTTTAAATTAATAATTGCTCACTCATTTCGTATAAAGTTTCACAAAAAAAACAATAAATAAATAATAATAAATAAAAAAGAAAAATCTGATAGGCGGTGAGGGAAATGCCTGAAAGGTAATGAGATTGAAACAAGAAAATAAAAATTAAGAAACCTTTATTTAGGTAAATAAGAAACGAAATTATAACATTTCGATAATGTAATATATTTTTTTTATTATAAACATTTTCCCATTTCAATTAAATACAAAAAAAGACATATAAGCCCAAAGAGATACAAATATGTAAAAACGATAAATATTACATGAAAGCATTTGGCGAATAGAATATGAGAATAATTGAATAAGCGAACACACGATAATTCGTATAAGCTGACTAGGCACTGAACGCTTTTGTACAAAATTTTGGTTTTACGCTGTAAACTTTGACTTTTATATACAAAAAAGCGAGTTTTGTCGTTTACGTAATAAACGAAAAAACTGCAAAAATTAAATTAAAGCGAAACGACAGTAAAAAACAAACATTTTTAAAAGTGTTTCAAGGCATTTTTTTTTAACACTCGCTGTTGAACACGCAGTTCATTTTCCGAAGGCTCTCCTTTGGTCCAAAGCGAACATGTTAATATTTAAATAGCATGAAGGATAAATTTTTTTAATTCCGACAAGAACTTTTGTCTAAGCTAGAGCAAAAATATACAAATATTTTGAACTTTATTTTTTATTTTAATAATGAGCTCTGTACGAAATTAAAAAAATAGATCGTAGCGATATACAAAGTGATAAAATATACAATGTACAATAATACTGCGATAAGGCGACAATTATGGATAAAAAGGGAATTTTTCAGTCGGTAATATTGTCTTGGAGTACTTAAAGTGTGGATTTTCCGTCGGTCCCGTTTAGATCTTCATTATTGTGCGTGTTGTAGTTTGCAGCTTCTTGAAGTCTCATCAACATGTTTAACTGGAAGAAAGGTTAGAATAAAAAATGAGGTTTACTTTGTGGTTACCAATGGGTCGCCTTCGGTTTCTTTGGGTTGAGGGTTGACAGTCGGGTTTCCTGGATTCGGTTGGACTTCGTAACCAACGTCTTCAGGTCTTAATCTTAAAAGCGCTTCCGGACCACCGTGAACAGCTTCTCCCGCCCATGGATATGAATGGCAAATGTATTGAGCAGGATCTTGCCATTCAGCACGTTTACCATAAACTTGAAGGCCTTCACGAACAGCCTCAAGGAGGTACGGAATCACAGAATAATTCCATAAATCCGTAAACCAAATCTAAAAAAAAGTAAAGTTTTGTTTATGAAATTTTTTTTCAAGTACCTGAGAGCCGTCGCTGTCCATAGGGCAGGAAAGAAACAGTCGAGGGCCGATGGTAACATCTGAAGAACTATGAGCTTCTAAAAATTGATTTAAATGCAGCCAAGCTCTAGGAACCCATTCGGTAATCCGAAGAAGTTCCGGATTTCTCGCTCCCGCTTTCGCTTCTGTCTCAATCAACTTCCGTTTTAAATATCGCCCCAAAAATCCTTTCACAGGTTCCATATGGTTCGCACATAAAATCCATCTGAAGTTATGATGCAGCTGAAGATTCGTAGTCGAACATGTAGCTTGGTTCATCGTCCCAATATAAATGGACACTTTTGATATTTCGCTTTGAGGAATCCGTTAAAAACTTCTCCAAGACTCGAAGCCTGGTGTAAATTATCGAGAATGATTACGGACGGAAGATCGGCAGCATTCGTCTCACATTGTTCCGCGATGTTCGCCAAATATTGTCTTAGATCTTTACTACTTTTATGCTCAACGTTAAACGTCGCTATAGATTCAGCAGTCGATTCTTTCCCTGCTCTCATGACTAGAAATTCAGCCAGCTTATTTGCCAAATAAGATTTCCCCGTTCCGCTCGGCCCGCAGAGTATAATACGCCGATATTCACTCAAAAGAGAAACATATCTTTGTATTATTGACTTGGGAACTAAAGTGTCAAAAGCCAAAGCATCCAAACTTCCAGAATGAAGGGCCTTTGAGGCAAACGTCATCGAAGAAACATCTCCGACTAAGTATCCACAAGGAAGAAGTTCAGGAAGCTTGCTGTCCTTATATCTCACTATTTCTCCGATGTGATAACTCCAAATACTATCAGCGTTTAAACCTAAGCCTCCTACAGGGTCGATTCTTTCGATATAGTCTTTAAAAGCACGACGGACCATAGCGTCTAACATTTCCCATTTTGTTTTTCCGCTTACGGACAAAGAGGCTATTGCACATTCCGACCTGTCTTCGATATCTATGGTAACTACCGTGGCATCCGAGAAACACGTTCAACGTTATACGCTTCCCGTCAGGATCTCCAGCAAACATGTCATACTTGGCATCTAAATTTAATTAATAAAACCATATTTCTGCTGTAATTAATCATTACCTGGTATAGCATCGTTCATACTAATCTTCTTTCAAGACTGTCATTTCTTGGTAATGACGATTGAGATGATGTTAACGATTTACTTGTTACCAGTCGCTGAAGTCTTTCATTGTCGTGTTTTAGGTTGACCATTTCATTCTTTAAATAAATAAATTAATGATATAAGAAATAAAGAAAACGTACTCTCATTTTGATGACAGTATCTTTTAAAGATTCGAGTTGATGCGGAGCTTAGAGCTTCCAATCGTATGTCGGTGTACAAGGTCTTTTTCACGGAGTTGCTTTTTGAGCTCTTCGACGACGTCAGGGCCGGCCTCTTTGCTCTCCTCGGTGGGAGAGTTTTGATTCTCGGCGGTGCCGTTCGTGTGGTTCGAGTGGTGTTGGAGAAGCGGCGAAGACGGAGCGGAGACGTCCACTTTGTCTTCAGCGTCTGATGACACGGAGCCGTTCCTCGTCTTTTTACCACGTGAAAACGCTTTATTGAATGAACTCCTCAACTGCAAAACATTTTTTTCCTTCAAAAAGAAAGATCCAAAAGGTAAAAGGAAGTCAAAATGAATAGCCCGCAGGAAAAACGTTGCAAAAAAGGCAACTTTAAGGAAAATGAATTTTGTCTAAAAAGCAATAAAACTGGTAAACTAAAGAGCAACTAAAAAATGCAAAAAACTCTGGGGATAAGTAATCAGTTTACATGAAACGTTTTTCCAACAAACCAAACCACGGTTCGCCCCACTTCTTGCGCATTTTAGGCTATCTAGCGGTTTGAAGGCGAACTACTTGAAGGTTAGATTCGATCAAGGAAAGGTTACAGATGGTTTATCCATCGACTTGCAACGTTTTTCCAGCGGAACTATTTAAATATCGAATATTTTATGGGAAGCAAAGATTCTTACCCATCCACGCTTCTTTTTCTTTTCAGGCTCTTGGTGATGTGGTGTGCTTGAAAGACTACAAGCCGAACTCAACGAATTCAAACTGGACACAGAATCTGTTGATAACTGCCTCGAAATATTGGTTTCTAAAAATAAAAAAATAATTATTTTTCTAATAATAAACCATAGTAAAGATTTTAAAGAAAATTAAATACCAGATTGATACAGACCATTTGGTGGGTCTGTCGTGTTGATGGTGTGTCTCCGAGCCAATGATGGTGACTGCGAAGTAAGTCCAGCTTCTACACTTTGCTTTCTTAGAAGTTCTATCGTTTGCCTCAACTCTGAAAGTTCCGAGTCCTTTTTCTCCGCAGTCGCCGTCAACTGCTGAAGCCTCTGGGTCATATTCGAAAGTGACTGTTCGAAAGCGGAAACGACATGGGCCTAGAACAAAGAAAAAAAGGACCTGAAACAACAATCGACACTTCTCTCCCCTATTATTCAATGTTCTCTTGTGAACATTTCTTCCCCCCTTATAATGTAAACCGTTCAGGTCGATACAAAAGACGAAAGTAAACAAAGAGACTTTGGTTTCTGTCCAATTACGTCGAAAATAACCCCGAGTTCAGATATCACCTCAAAATTTGGTTCTAACCTTAAACGGCCATAACGAAAATGTTCTCGTTACACGGATAAAACATGAGGCGAAAGTATTGGAGTTTTGAAGTTGAAAAACGGCTTTCGGAAGGCCATCATTCACTGTCGAAGGAGAAGATGTAAAGTCCAGACATAACAATGAGAACATGCTTCTCCCTTACGCTAAACTCGAATAGCAAAGACTTACATAGACTACCTCAACTAATTAAAAAAAATCCAATTTCCTGATTGGTTCTACATACTAGGGGGAAAATGTAATAATTTGAAGTCACCTATCAAAATGCATTAGCAGATGAGGGCGTGGCATGAGGGCTTATTGGTTTTTAAACCCTTCTTTACATTTTTATAATTAAAAAAAACGTTTATTCCACCACTCTAATAATTATTCACACGAAAAAAATACTTCATGCATTAAAATGCATTTTAAAACGGCCGGGCGGAACCACAGACGGAGTTGAGATCGGTAAAGATTCGGACTCCGGAAGACCCTTTTGACCCGACGTGGAGGGTATCACAATAACTTCTTTAGGGAAGTTAAAATTCTGAATACTGTTAAAAGGTTAATATATTCCTAGATTTTATTACGTTGGAGGTCCCCTCCGAAGAATTGTTATTTCCTGCGTAGGTGAGGAGAAAAATCGATTAACGATTTGTAACGATTTGTGCGTAGAACTCACGAATTTTAAGGATCGAGACGTCATTTATCAAAATCTGAAATCGACTTGGACGTTTGATAATGAGGTCTATAAAAGCTTTTTAGGCTCATTCATCACTTTCAGAATTGTTTTTAAAAAGAAATGTTGCTCTTTGGGATGGGCAGACAAGATGTTTTTATCGAAGATTTTGGGGAAATTTAATGTTTCACGCCTTCCAAAAAATGAGTTATGTTCCATTGGGATTACCAAGAAAAGAGAGACGATTCTTTCGATCTCTAATTAAAATTGACCTTTGGCAACACTGTATAGCGTCATAAACTGATTTCCATACATTTTAAAAATAAACTTTAACTCAAGTTATGAAGACGAAAATGTTAGGTCACGTTGGCGGAAAAAAACGTGGGTACCCCGAAGGGGAATCTATTGAATAATTTGAAAACGAAATCGCGTACACGGAAAAAATAAAACCTATTTTTAGTTTTTTTGAAATAATATTTGTATCCTAAAATATCAAATTTTTTTTACCCAAATTGTGACTTTTATGGAGAAAGGGGTTATCCAAAATTAGGAATAGAAATTTTTAAATATATTTATCATTATTATTGTATCTTAAAATAATGAAACAATTTTATAGCTTTCAATAAAAATATAGAAAAAAAATCTTGATAAAAAATAGATAATGTTCTTAAGAAATGAGGCGTACAATTATTTTTTGTGGATACTAATTTAAAAATATTTTATTTTAAAAAGAGGGATCGAGGAAAAGCAACATAACCTAACTCACAAGAGGGGATCAAGGAGTAGCAACATAACCTAACTCAAAATGGGGGGGGGGGGATTAACAGAAACGAAGAGACTGAAACGAAAAGAGGACTCGTTTAGCATAAATTAACATCGCTAATCGTTAATCATCCGCGGCGGCCCTTTTTTTTCTCCAACGATACGAATCTAGAACGTAATTAATGGATTAAAACAAATCATATTTTTGACTACTTTATAGAGGCTTATTTAGGGTTAAAATGTCATTTTGAGGGCAGACGTAGGCGTCCCGGAGATTTCCCGTTTGTCAAGGACCTCCAGCGGTTTTTGCGGTTCCAATTTTCGATTTAAAGTTTTGATTATTAAGAGGTTTTAAAAAAGATAAAAAATTTAAAAAGATAGTTTATCGAAATATCGGACGGATTAGAAACTTTTTTTTATCTTTTCCGGAGTCACGCCTTCAGCTTTATCCTTAATTAGAGGATTTTAGTTTTTAACATTTTTGAGTTTCAATCGTCAAAAAAGTTTTCGGACGATTTTCCCATTTCGGACGAAATATATTTTTCCGATGGGAAATCACCACCAAAAAGGTGTTTTCGGACCTGAAAAAATTAGATACCGATAATAATTTTTTTCGGAAATTATGTGGGTCACAATGGCAGGTGTTTATGTAGGTGTTCTTAATAGACTATCTTCCCGTAGGCGTTCATCTATTTATTTTTTATTGATTTATTTTCATCACAATAGCTTCTAACTGTATCTCGGACCCGAGAAAAATCAAGAGCTCCCCAAAAGAAATCACGTATTTCTTCTTTCAAGTGAGCCATTATCATCTAGCTCTAGCATTTTTTCGCACATTCTTAAGCTGAAAAAGAAAACAGAAAAAAGTACTAGTTTGAAGGCGAATAAAAACTTCCTTACAGAGAAGGAACAATGTAAGAGGGAGAAGTATAAAGGAGGGGAGCTTTAAGGAGGGGGAAGTATAAAGGAGGGGAAGTTTTAAGGGGGAGAGAAGTATAAAGGAGGGGAAGTTTTAAGGAGAGGGAACTATAAAGGAGGAAGTAGAATTCAAAGTTCAAAACTAGAAAATAGGTTCAAAACTGTGAAAAGTAATGGTTTGAAGAGCTTCCAACGAAAACTTCATTAAAGAGGAGTAACAATATAGGAGGGGACGTACAACGGAGAGGGAAGTATATAGGAGGGGAAGTACAACGGAGGGGAAGTACAAGGGAACGAAAGTAGGGAAAGTATAAAGGAGGGGGAAGTATAAGGGAGGGGGAATTTTTTTTTTCAAAAATATTCCGAGTTTTTTTTCGAAAAATTTTCTAAGTTTTTTGAAAAATTTTCCGAGTTTTGTTTTATTAAAATTTTCCGAGTTTTTTTCCCAAAAAAATTTTTTTTGTTTTTGAAAAATTTTCTAAGTTTTTTTTCGAAAATTTTTCAAGTGTCAAGGTAGAAATAATGGGCTCTTTGGCCTACGGATGTGCCTCTCATAATGGGTAGAAGTATGAAATTTCTCCCTACTAAAAAAATAAAAATAAAAAGTGGCAATTGTTTTACACCAAAAATTCTTAAAAAATATAAGGAGTAATTGGTGAAAATTTGGTGAAAATCGGATTAACGGGCCGCAGCGAATTTTTTAAAATTTCAAACAGACATATATCCGCCATTTTTTCGAAATTCAAAAATCGCCCCGGTTACATTCTTCTTCACCGGCAAAAAAATTTGTGTGAAAATTTGGTGAAAATCGGATGAAAACGGTGGCCGTAAAGTGTGCCGGAAAAAATGCTAAGGACGGACGGCCGGGCGGCCGGAACCACAGACAAAGTTGAGATCGGTGTAGATCCATATTCGAATTTATCCTACGGGGTCTGGAAGACCCTTCCCCAAAAACCCGACGTGGAGGGTATCACAATAACTTCTTAAAGGAAATTAAAGGTTTACTGGCGCTTTTTGAGGGATTAATTTTTAGGCTTGTCGCTTTCGTTACGTTTTATCTTCTGCGGTGAGGTCGGAAAAAAAAAGTCGCAAAAGGATGGTCTCGTATCGTCGGAAATAGGATGCGCGTTTATCTAGTTGATGATTTCGGTTTGGTAAATCGATTTTTTGGAGGTCATTTATTTCTACAGCAAAGAGTTTTTAATTTTTTTCGGACATCCTCCGAATGTACAGTCGCTGACTCTTATTAACCGTCAGATTTTGGCCGTACAGAAAAATAATTGTTTATCAAATTTTATTTGTTATTGAGGAAATAGGTTCATTTGCTACCATGATAAATGAAATAACTTAAATTTGATTTAACTCACTCACTTAACTTCGTTTTTTGAAACCGAATTACAAGTGTCTTTAATAAACCCTTCCATCTTAAACTTTTTTTTTTTATCTCCCTTCCTTTTTTTGGACCTCCTTATTAAAAAAAAAGCGTCCTATCATATCCCGGGTTGTATGTGAATCAAATTTCTTGTAGAATTTCGTAGATTTTTGAACCAATTGGGAGATGGCATAGATTATAAGAATTCGCCCGATTCGGAAGCTGATGTCCGGGGTAAAAATTATTTTTATAAGAGTCAGTTTCAATGATCAAGACTGACGTAACCGTTTAAAATAATTAACTTTAATTACCGTTTCTGGAACTAAAATTAACCAGTAAAAGTCAAATATCCATTCTTTTGTTTTGTTAAGTTGGTATCGCTCTGGGACACCCTGTACAAAAATAAAGTACTGATTTGAAGAGCTTACAACGAAAACTTCCTTAAAGAGAAGTAACAGTATAGGAGGGGGAAGTATACAGGAGGGGAAGTATAACGGATGTGACTTAAATGGAGGGGAATTATAAGAGGGGGAAGTATAAGGGACGAAAGAAAAGAAAAATTTTCCTCAAATTTTCCGTGTTTTTTTTAAGTTCTTTTTTCGAAAATTTTATAAGTGTCAAGGTAGAAATGGGCTCTTTGGCCTAGGGATGTGCCTCTCGTAAGGGTAGAAGTATGAAATTTTCCCTACTAAAAAAAATAATGATAAAAAGTGGAAATTTTTTTGCACCAAAATTCTTAAAAATATAAGGAGTAATTGGTGAAAATCGGCAACGGTTCGGCCGCAAAATTAACCAGTAAAAGTCAAAATTATCCATTTCTTTTTGTTTTGTTAAGTTGGTATCGCTCTGGACTCCCTGTACAAAAATTCTTTAATTGCGATCAATGCATCGTCAAAAAACAATGGGGGTCTTAACTTTTTTTCCGATCTTTAATGGTTGAAAAATAAAAGGGGTGATTACTTCTGAACCGCCATGTCAAGGTAGAAAAATTGAAAGCTTTCGCCTAGTTAGGCCACAAAAAACGGGCGTGCACAGCCCTAATTTCTCTCTACTGTAGAAAAAAAATTTCCGCAATAAGTTAAAGAAAAAAATTGGCAACTGACAACGCCAAAAGTAAGTCCTGGAAGACCCTCTCTCAAAAAACCTACATGGAGGATAATACAACAACTTCTAGAGAAAGTTAAGAAATTGAAGTTACAATCAAATGTACGGCAGGATATGAGGATAATTAAAGTAGTGGGCTCACAAAAATCTCGGATGCACCCTCGTATTATCGGGTGCCACCGGGTAATTTTCGTCCCGACAAAAATGTTTGATTGAATTATAATTGAACCTCGTTTCCTCCAGTCTTCTCGTTAAACGAAAAAAGGAGTCGACGTATAACGGAAAATAAGATTTTTTTTTCTTTTCATCTGATTCAGATGTAAGGACAGGTGTCCGGAATAATTGACGGCCCGACATATCAAGACATGGGTAAAAGTCAACTTTACGATTCAGCTGCTTGTTAACAGGTGATAGTCTGTACGGAATAAATTATGATAAACGTGGGTCAGTGGTCATGGGTTTTTGACTCGTGCAGTGGCAAGTCCTCTGATGTTAGGCATGGGGCATCTAGACATAGATAAAAGCCAACTTTACGATTCAGCTGCTTAACAGGTGAATAGTCAGTACGGAATAAGGGTCAGTGGTCATCGGTTTTTGACTCGTGCAGTCCTCTGATGTTAGGGCATTACGGCGAAATCCCCTGGGCCATATCCCCTTTTACACGGACTGTCCCGCGAGGTCTAAAAAAATTTCTTGGATCAGTGAACCTCGTAAGAAAAAGTGAAAATTCAATTTCCTGTCCGAAAATTTTTCTAAAAAGGATGAATCTCTACAAAAGGTGCACCTGCGTTTTTTGTTCTCTTTGTGCTATGGTCCGTGTCCTATTGGGGAAAAAAGGGCGAAAGGGACGTCACGGTTGTCCAAAATTTCCTCAATTATAAAAATAGAAGAGAGAGGAAAAAAAGAGAATTCTATTTTTGGAACTATGGAATTAAGGGCGGGGAAGAAATTACGTTAGGAATGTAATGGATCTGTGATATTAGGTGTGCGTGAGGGGCCGAGGAAGGAAAGTCCTCTCCGGACCCTTTTATAATCATCGGCCACGCCACCGCGTACATGAATATTCCACCCTTAAACATCCTTTCTTTTGACTCCCAAAATATTTTTTACCATTTTACATCTTGAGATGGAATAACCTTGAGAAATGCCCCCAGGTTCCATTCTCTCAATCCTATAATTTCAGTTGGAATTTTTACTAGTTCGTTAAAAGTTACAGAATATTTGATTGGTACGTCAATTTTGAGGACGAAACACGAGTTGAAAAGAGTTGATTGCATCAATTGGTGCGTAGAAGGGGGCCCTGATGTGACCGAAGAGCTCTTAAATCACTTAAATGGTCCCTCAAAAGGTCCTTGAAGATTCTGCATTTGCTGCAGAAAAATGTGGACATTTGGAAAGATTCTTCAAGGGCGACCATAATTCTTTACGTACAAAGGAAGTCTTTGTAACCCTAAAGTCGCAAGTGTGAATTTGTAGTTTCATTCACAATTAGCGGACTCGACCCCCGTTCCGGTAGAACAGGTTTTAAAAGTCTTGATGCGCGCGAGCAGGAGCGGCGTTATTCCTCCCTGTTTACTTAATGACTCTCTTGATGTCAAGATTTAAATTATCCAAACACAAAGTACGGGAATGAAAAAAACGAAGGTTTAATTGCGAACGCGTCTAGGAATGCGCCCATATCGGAGTGGCCGTTATAAGACCGGTCATTGTTCGCGGACGAGTTTTCCTTCAAGTGCGAAGATCAGGAAGTCGGCGGTGAGACCTTTCCCATCCACCTGTCTCAATCCGTTAACGCTTTAAGACATCAACAATAGCAAAGAAAAAAAACCAACCTACGGGGAACATCCAAAAAATTTTCATTTTGGTACCTGGATAGCAGAGCAACTTTTGGTGCGGGATCTTCGGGTCGCGAGTTCCCACCAAGGTATGTCTGGACGGAGGCGGAA
This sequence comes from Orius insidiosus, assembly GCA_014119065.1. Taxonomy (NCBI): domain Eukaryota; kingdom Metazoa; phylum Arthropoda; class Insecta; order Hemiptera; family Anthocoridae; genus Orius; species Orius insidiosus. The sequence goes on along the minus strand of JACGAQ010000922.1, from coordinate 66,783 downwards.
GCAGACCGGGGATTCTTCGGAAAGCGGTTCGAGGGCGGCGTGCCTCCCGAGGGGTCGTGAAGACCCCCGGCTCCGTACGGTCGCGAAACCGTCGTGTACAGCCATCCGCACACTGACGAGAATTAAACGCCGATACGTTCACTTCAGACGACACTTCCCGACTGGAGGAGTGAAAGACGTGAGTCAGTCTTTCAAAACAACATCCCGTCCAGTGGCCGGAGTCCCTCCCGTTCTACAACGCCCGACCGCCGACGGAAACACACGAAACGGAGCGTTTATAACTATTGAAAGACACTCCGCTCACTCATAGACGCTGTGCCCTGGCGTGGCCCTATAAGCTTCATGTACAGTACTTTTTACTAGGTCGCACTAAATCGATCATTAGAATCCGCCTGTTTTGTTTTTCATGATTTTAAGAAAGCAAAACCCCATGTGCAGTCCACATGTCCTTCACACTAGAAAGCAATGCTAACCCGTGGTCGGTCATTCTCCGCCAGGGGCTCGTATTTCTCCTACATTTTTGGACCATTTTGAAGACAAAAGAAAAACTACTGATGAAAATTTTATTTTAAAAATGTAACAAATAGAACAGACTAGAAAAAAAAGAAGTACTTATACGTGAATTGAGTAATTATTTAATTAATTTATGAGGAGGAAATTGATTTAAACCTTTTTTAAACTCGTAAATGTCGTTAATGAAATAGTCAGGCTGTTGTTCAGTAACATGATGGACGAATTCGTATTTGAGTTCTTTTGGAACGTTGACCGGTAGAGAGAAGGACTTGAAGAAAGAAGTGCGACGTCCTCTCGGGCTTCTTATGCCCACAACTTGAACAGTAAGCTTTTTAGAATCCTGGGCTAACATTTTGGAAATCAATTGAACCATATTCTTTTTCTTCAGAGCGCTTATAAATTTGATTTCCTTTTCAAGCCTGTCAAAAACATATTCTGCGTTTTTGATTTCGGCCCAATTTCTATTCGCTTCTTCCTTTAAATGGTTGTCGACTACTTTTTTGATTTTAATCAGGGTTTCGACTGCATCTGCGAATTCTTCTTGAGGCATCTTTTTGACATAATCTTTAAATTTGTTTAAAAAGTCGGACATTTTAGTTTGTATGTCGTCCACGGTGAATTTGTCGACTTGAGAATGGACGCTGATTGTAAAGCCGATGACTCCGTATGTGTCGCGTATTCGGCAGGAAACGTCGTAGCCGAGTTGCTCCTGCGTTCGGAGTTTATCAAACAAAGGCTCTTCCATCAACATAAGCAGCAATTCCAATGTAACGAAATCTTTAATACAACCAGGCCCAAACATGTAGTAATTTGTTGTTGTGCAGTTTTTATCATCATTGAAAGACCCTACACGAATACACTTTTCACCAAGAGGCAACTCATTCACAATAACATCAGGAAAAACATGAATTTGGCTACAATTAAAAAATGAAACAAAGCCATCACAGTATGAAATAGCATCATCTTTAGTAACATTTCCCTGAACCAAAAATTGAAAACGAATATTTTTATATAAAGACCGCTGAAAATCTAAAAATGTTTCATAATTAAGTACTTTCAACGCATTAAATTTTTCAACATTTGTAAACAAAGTTGTTAAAATGTTGATTCTTAAGTCTTTTGCGACAGAACTTGGAGATAAGTTGGCATTAAAGTAGCCACGTAGAAGGCTTTCGCGGATAGCATAAAAACGAGCTTCTGTTATTTCAATTTCAAAATTTTTCATCCCTTGCGCAACTTCGGATAAAAGAAGGAACAACTTCTGACTGTAACCGTAGACGTTGAGAGAAAAACCGTAGTCGGTTGTATCGAAAGAAAATTCATACATGGCCGCAGTCGCTGGATAAATTTTCTCCCTCATCAACTCCTTCAGCGCTCTCACAAACACAGCAGCAGAAACCGAATTCAAACAGTTCATATGCACATCCTTAATCATATGTACGCCCACATAAGCTACAGGAAGACCAAATTTATCATCGGCTTTATACCATATATCGAGCATATCAGAACTTTTAATTTTTTCCGGATATTTCGTCGCTTTCTGTTCTATCAACGAAAAGTCTGTAGTTATGAAGTTATTCGGCAACGGTAAACTGAAGTAGTCGTAGATTTTTATGTTGTCCCATTCTTCAATCCAACCTTGAGGTATATCAGAACAAGAATATTTTGTCTGAAACCAAGGTTCTATTTTGTCCAATATCATATGATCTTGCGTACCTTTGGCGCTTATCATAATATTGACTTTTCTGTGATCTAATAAGTTTATACAGTCACTAATCAGTTTGGGATCATACTCAAAATAAAGCTGCGGCCCTGTTATGTATTCTTCGGGCTTGTGATAAATCATGTTTTCTGATAAATCTTCGACATTTGATACAGCATCAGATTCTTCACGATATTTAAAATCGATATCAGCGATCGTTTTCATTTCTTGAAAAAGAGATTCATTTGGTCCTTCTTTCCTGAGCATACTAAGATAGCTGAAGATCGCTTTAAGGACATCGTCGATGTGCGATCGGCCTAAATCAGTCAGAAAAAGATTGATGGAAAAAAGGCTGTAATGCTGTTAGAAGAAAGGCCGTCGTCGGAAGTCCCTGCGGCTAAGCTAATAGCCCATAAATTGGATGAAAGATAAGACAAAAGGCTCCCTTTCCCTTCATCACCTATTATCGAAGAAATATAATGAAGAGGTTTACTTCGATAATGTTCCAGCATCGACGGCATCACCCATGTCAAATCCAATCTGTACGTATCATTGATCGATTCTACATAATATAACTTGTTAAAATCATCCATAAATGGGTTTTTAACATTAAATTTAACTGGAGGATTTCTGTTATTTTTGATCCCTGAGAAACAATTGATGACGTATTCTTTTAGTGTTTGTTCTGGCAGTCTAGCTTGAATGGCCAACTTCATTTTATTGGCTGAATAATGTTTGATGCGGAAATCATGGGCGCTTGATATAAAGCATCATCTGTATATTTTCTTTAAGGGTTTTCTCATTTCCCCATGTGAATTTGGAAGCTGGGTTATTTTTATTGGCTGTCGAGCAGAGTAATTGTTGTTTTCTAAATGAGTCGTCGGGAAGAGCGAGTTGAAATTCAGATTCGATGGCTTTCCTTTCACGAGTCATCGCTTCTTTTTTCATCAACGGAGACTTAAAGAATTGTGAAAATATATCTAAACTTCTTTCCAAATGCTTTTCTTGAACTTCAAAATAAAATGTGGTATATTCGCATTCTGTCGTTGCATTGTCTGAACCACCACATTTATTGATAAAGGATCAAATTCGTTTTCTTTAGGATATTTACTACTCCCCATGAAGACCATATGTTCCAAAAATGGGCGAGGCCTGGAATGTTTTCAGGGTCGCTGAAACTCCCGACTTGAACAGTCAAAGAGCAGGCGGCAAGTTTTTCTTCATTTGGTGGAATTTTACTCGGTCGGTCTTCATCGCTTTGTTCGCTCGATATCGAGTAATCGCTGTTGTACTCGCTCGAAACCGAATCGTCGGATTCTTCGTCCAAATCGACCAAATTCGTCACATCCGAGATAATTGTCGCTATGAGCCCATTTTGAAGCTGAATGGTCGAGTAAATTTTCTTATCAGAAGGTGGTTTTATAGGAGCTGGCAAGACTGTATGCTCATTATCACCTCATCGATCACATTCTCACTTGCACCTTTAGAATTCATATCTGGCTTGAACTTTTTGGACATATTTACCGAGAAATGAATAGAACGGAGACAGCTTAAAGTGCGTTTCAGCATTTAACTCTTCATTGTAAATAAAACTAGTTTTTTAAATCAAATGTTCATTTAAACATACCGACCACGTTAAACAAATCTAAATAACCTCCTAAGTTTATAACTACTCCAAGGATACCAACCTACACCAAATTTCCCACAAAAATTAAATTGTATATTTTTCGGAGCTTTAGACTTAAAAATGTAATGAGCAATCCCCAGATTTAAATACTTCATTTTAATAAGTTTTTTTTTTTTTTAAATAAATTCAATAGAATGAAATGAGCCAATGGCAGAAGGGACCAAATGGTAGAAAAGATTTCTTTTCTTCGGCACAAATCGCCTAATTTTTGGTGAAATTCATTTGAATCTAATCTTGGGTGTTGAGCTAATCAAATCTATTGCATCCAGCTGTTCCATCATCTTATCATCTTAGCTAACAATTATACCAAATAAAGTAAATTTTATTGTAGGCCCCTTGTCCAATTTCAGCAGTTATGCGATTCTGCGACTACTGCCACTATTACAATTGGTAGATTTTGAAAAAAAAAGACATGTACCTAACCAAAACACCCTGAAAGTTTGTTTTTCTACATACAGAGCAGAAGAGAGAAAAAGTCCTGCAAGAAGTAGTAGAAACTAATTCTGAAGGCAGAAAAAGATGCCACCAGTTATGAAAATGGATATTGCTTTCTGAAGACTCAGGGGAGTCTTTTTCTCTGGTGCAACGCAGACCCAAGATTTGAAATATGGTACTTACATTCGTAGACAGTTGACTGGTTAACGTATGAACTTTTTCTTGGCTTCTTGAAGTTCTTTTCTGAGCTTTCTAACTTCGTGTGCTTGCTTCTCTTCTGGTGTGCTATACAGCGAAGAAGTCGTCGACACCAAACTTACAGCAGAGCCATGCACTATAACAAAAATTCAATGAATAATCATCAAAATGAACTACATTACCATCATCATCTTTTGAATTCATCTTATTCATTATTCCAATATAAGGAGAATTTCGATTTATCCCATGACTCGAAGGAGACGAACTTATAGGAGAAATAGGGTAGTTGAATCTAAAAAAAAATTATAATTTTTAAAATTTGAACACTAAGATAATACCTGCTGGGAGCACCATGAGAGACTTGACTAGGAGTAGGACTTGTCGGTTGCGAAGAATGATGGTACTGGGCCATACCCATGTTGTACGGGATGCTATAATAAGGCTCAGATTCTTCCGATCTTTGAAACATCGACGGATATAATTTTTCAGATTTCGTAGACCTGGAATCAAAATTCAAGGACTTAAAAAAATGATCAGAAAAAGAAGGGGCCACATGCCTTCAAACCCAAAAAACAGCACCCCCCAAAAAAGCAAACAAAAAATGAAATCAAAAGTGATTAAGAAGCATAAACGATGAAAATTGAATACCTTGGAAAAGTCCTATCTCTGAGGTAGCTGAAAATTAAGATGAAATATAAATAATCTAAACAACCATGCCGATCTCATGCTTATTATAATATGAGATGATAATTAGTAGGGGACTAATCATGCAAAGTTTGTATGAGATGTTTACCTGATGCTGTTGCTTCTGCTTAGTCGAGGAGCGGTCGAAGGTGAGCCGATAAGTCGTGAGTGAGTTAGGCTCGCTCGATGATGAAGTTGAGCAGGGAGAGATTCGATACTTTCCGCTTCGACCATATTTCCAGCGGCGCTTCGGTTCGGCAACGAAGACGTATATGCGCCGCTGTGTCTCAACCATGAGCTATAAGGACTGGAATTTCAGCATAATTTGAATCAGATAATGATCCGGTGTCGACGTGTCTAGTTTTCGGTGAGCTCATGAGTAAACGTTCTCGGACATTCGCAGAAAGTTGAGGACCCGAGTATTCAGTTTGGGTGCCTCCGGAGACTTTAACTTTGGTCCGAGGGACTCCTTGGACTTGAACCGTCCGTACGTCTTTGGCTCCATTGGCCTTTTGACATATCCGAAGCCTTGATGGGGCCCTCGTACTTTCCCTTTGCTACCGCCACTGCTACCACAGCTACTACCGCTGCTACTTCCTTTACTCGACCTCTCACCATTACAGAAATCGTCTAATTCTTCCTTAGAACCGTTTGACCTTTTCTTTTCTTGTTTCCGTAAACCGTTCGGTTGGCTCCGTTTCTTGTCCTCTCTAGGTAAACTACCGTTTTTCCATTGAGTCGAAGACACTTGTCTGAAGGCACTGTTTTCCGTTTGTTGGCTACTGTCCGCTTTTTTGATGTGTCTCGAACCGACGACTCTGTATACAACAGGGTGGGGCTGAGCAGGCGAAAGGGATATCCCTTCCCGCACAACCCCACCGCTACCACTTCCGTTCAAGACTCGTTGCTAAAAATTTCATTTTTAAAATTTTAACAACATCAACCAACCATTTTTTACCTTATTATGAACGCTCTCTGAATGTGACAGCTCTACAGACTGAGCACTTGGTCCCAAATCCTTCAACTCTACCCTAAAATCAAAGTTTAAAAAAAATTACAAAAATAAAAACTTTACCTTAATTTTTGTTTTAAATTTTCCGGGCTTGTTTCTAAACTGGAACCCCTGAAAAAAAAAAAATGAAGCGATTATAAGAAACCCTAGAATCGGCTTAAAATTGAACTTGGGATCAACTGCAATTACAAAGGGGGTATCGAATTTCTCACATGGGGATGAAAAACATGGCCACAATAAAAAGTAAAAAAAGTATTCGAAATTTTTAAGTCCAAATCGCCAAACAATTCAGCATAAGTATTTGATTCGTAGTTATTTTTGAAAATATTAAGGACTAAGTTCAACATGTTCAAGAATAAGGAAGCCATAACAAAAATGAAAGCAAAAATCATGTTTGAGCACGATTGTCCAAATTTTTGAGTTTGATTACCTTTTCTGGTACCTTCAATAAGATGTAGAGGTTAACTTTCACGTTTTGACAATGATGCTTTAGTGATAAACAATATTATAATAAAGGAAGTAAAAAAATATTATAAAAAAAACTACGTTGAACACAACACTAAAAAAAACCCTTAGGGGGTATGTCAAAACAAAAACTTGCTGGGGGTGGAAAAGTGGCGAGTTTGTCGGAGAGGCCGGGGGCGAATGCGCCGAGGAGACAGATCGATCCCTTTTTTCAACCACCCCTCTTCCGACACGATCGCTGTGGGAAACGGCTGCAGAGAAGAGGCGGGGGTGGTGACGTTCTACGCCCCTTATACAGTCAGCTTGGCGACCAAAGAGGGGAGAGAACTATGTCCCTCGTGTATTATATTTTATGGCACCTAAGATTCTGGTTACAAAATTAAAAATCTGAGAGAAAAAAATCAATATTTTTGAAACTAAAAAGATCAGGGGAATATACGCTCTAACTTAATCAAAATGTTTTCTTTTTTTAAAAAAAAAGATAATCAATAGAATAATTGACCGTTAACATCATTTTAATTCTTTGCTCGCTCTCCTATATGACGTCATTTACGCAAGAATGAACATGAACACCTGCCATTTGCAAAGTGACGTCACCCGTATTTTATCCACCCTACTTGGCGTGTTCCGAGGAAAAACTTTCTGCGTGAAACTTTTGGTAAATCGAGGTTATCGTGAAAAACTTTGACTTTAAATCCCCTTTTACGGTTTCCAGAGCAACTGCGGACGCGAGATATGCAAAATCCGAATATCGAGATTTATTAAAGGAGGGTTGCCCCACGATATTTAACGTTCAGAGGGTGTGAGGTGCTTAGGGTGAAGATGTAATCGATCCGTAGCCCTTAAGGCGTTTTATGTTGAGCCTCTTTAACCATATAATTCTTCCCCATTATCTTTCTTATCGGTGTTGTTTTACCAGCAGCTAAAACACGTTTTAGCAGTAAAAAACGTTGATTTTTTTTCAGGTGAACTAAAAAGGGGGCTTCAGTTTTACGATGACTCATAAAAAAATACGGTTTCCTGCTGATTCAACGTCACATGGCACTTCTATCGCGTTCCCATATCGAGCACTTCATTAAAAAAACTACCCTTTCCAAGCTGTTAATTAAGCCTTCCAAAGGGCCAATTTCCCCCTACAAATCACATTCCAACTCAGGCAATTTTACTATAAATCTTTTTTTAATGCCTAAAAATATTGGAGGCAAAATGAAAGTCCATCAATGTCTTAAGAACTGAAACTTTAGACATAGAAACTTTGGTTTTTGTTGGGCGTGTCTGCTGGTGGATATCAATTCTGCCTCCCTTCTTTCAGTCCTCAGAGAATCAAGTACCTACTCCATCTCTTTCAAACTTAATTCCCACACCTACGCTCCCCTCCTAACCTAATCGAGTGGAACCGACAAAAATTACAGTAGGTTATTTTGTATTTGCAATAAGATGATAAGATGAAAGAGTACAAAGTTAAATTAATTTGCAAGTGTGCCTAAAAAAATATTTTTAACCAATAAAATATAATAAAGAGGTGGCTGACCTAACAACATGAGGGAAAAGCTCAAAATTCTGGTGTTACAGAAGTCCTCAAGAGAGCTGAAGAAAGTGGGAATATTTGATTTGCATTGGGCAGAGGAATATGCAAGGAAAAGGATATTGCAATAATTATTTTATGATGTCTATATTCAGGTAGCATAAATGTACATAATTTAAATTTTTTTATAAAAGGTAATTTACCACATGATAATCATTAATTTCTTCATTTAATCAGTCCATTGTTAAAAGATCTTCAACACACCGTTTTCAAAAATAAAAAAAAAGAAACTTGAAATGGCGACTAGATCTTTGAGATCGATGAAAGTTGATGAAAATGCCGAGAACAGAGGTAAGAAAGCTCCGATAGTTCGTAAAGGGCGAAGGGTTTTCGCGGAAATCAAAAATACAGCAGACGAAAGACCAACGAAAAATCCGATTAAAAAAGAGGTGACGAAAATCGAGCCGAAAAAAGAGTTGAAAATCAGGAATTCATTTGAATACTTCAATTTGAGCGATTACGTAATTGATATTTTTCTCATTTAAAAACGATAGAAGAAAAGACGGTGACGGAGAATCACTTAGAAGGGAAAGAGCTGACCAATGAAATGAGAATGGTCTTGGTCGACTGGATCGTAGATGTCCACAGCGATTACAAACTTTTGCAAGAAACTTTAAATTTATGCATCCACTTGCTCGACGTTTACATAGATAAGACCGATTCGGTGAACAAATATAACGTTCAGCTTTATGCATTGGCGAGTCTTTTGATAGCATCGAAATATCAAGAGATACAAAGTTTGGACATAGCAGACCTTGTGCATATTTGTGAAGGGAGATACAGCAAAAACGAAATACTGAATGCAGAAAGCAAAATGTTAGAGCTGATCGACTTCAATTTAGGTTATCCGATGCTAATTGATTTTATAAGAAGATACTCCGCTTTGTCTGAAGCGACTCCGATAGAACATTCATTCGCCAAATATTTCTCAGAACTGACCCTCCTAGACAATCGATTTTGCCACGTAAAACCATCCTTGGTGGCCGCAGCTTGTTCATATCTCGCATTCTGCGTCGCACGTGACGAGATCAACGAAAATTTCTGGCCCCAAGTCCTCATCGAAGAGACAACCTACGATTATAGTCATTTCTCGCATTTAGTCCCAAAGTTAGCTCATTTGGTCGTAAATTTATCAGACAGTAAGTACACATCCCTCAAAAGGAAATATGCGAAAACTAAAATGTACTGTGTAAGTATAATGCCAGCTGTACAGCCTCAAACTGGGATTATTAACAAGCTACTTTAAAAGTTTACTTATAATAAATTTATAAATCCACTTCTGTTATTATCATTAAAGATTAGGCTTGAGAAGGTTTTTTTTGCCATATTAACATGGCGCTAACTCTATCAAGTAGACAGACATCAGGTCAGACCGTTTTTTTGTGAGTAAAGACTTTGATCACCAACCCACGAAAACTTCATTTAATGCATCACTACTTACTTTTGTTGCTGAATCTTCTGATATAATGAAGCTCCGCCTTCTGACAAGTATCCATCGGAAATATCATGTTGTTTTGGAGTCTGTAAAACTTCTCCATCCGATAAGTAACCTGTATAAAAATTTATAAGTAACAAATGATCGAAATAAACAAAACAACAAACCAGAATTCGCTGAGCTTCCATAATCGCATTCCATGAAGTTTCGCTCTGTATTGCTTCTAGGATACGTATCTAGCGGTCTATACCCTGTAAAAAATTTTTTATTTTTTATTTGATTCATTGAATGGGAATACATACCTCTATTTCTATTTAATGGTATTGTTCTAGGCGTGATGGCGATGGTTCTTTTATTATAGCCGGGAAGAAGAGGTTGCATCGGCTTTATTGAAGCAATGGCATCTTCTGCTTCTTCGACGCTATTTTGCCTTTCATGCTTCACTTCAATCACTGCTTGGAGCTATAAAAAAAATTCTTATTAAATCAAATAAATTTTTTATTTTGATGATGTATGGAACGTAAACCCCAAACTGCCTTGGGATGAGTCAGAGACCATGACCACTAACCCACGGAGGGTGGTTAGAAAAAAAAAAAAGGCAATTCGAATCAGGAATTCGAACCCAGAACCACCATGGTATGAGTCAGAGATCTTGACCACTGACCCATGGAGGATTTAGCCTTCCATACTCATAAATAGATAGTACAACAACAGAGAAAAATTAGAATGTTTTGTGGTGGAATTTAAAAAAAACATGCTGTGCATGTGCGTTGTATAGTTGACTTAGTAGGTACCTTAAGACATTTACTCGCAAGTTTAATCTCCATTTTTTTAAATGCCTCCAACGTTTCATAGCATACCTTATCCTTTTCGATAGGATCCTGAACAGGTTCAGAAGGAGCCGGAGGTAGCGGCGCCACCGGATGGGTCGGCTTCGTAAAACCTTTTACAATCGCAGTCGGTTTTGGGATACCCAAACCGGCCGCTTTTGGTATTCCGGTACCCGCTCGAGGCACACTTACGTTCGCCAAACTTTCCATTGACTAAAAAAAAAATTTATTACTGCCCAAAAGAGAAAAGAAAAATTACATTTTTGGAAGAAGGAGCAGGAGGAGGTGGAGGATTCGCGGGTTCGACAAGTTCTTTTTCTCGAACGACTTTCGGCTGAATCTTCGGCTGAACTGAAGGAGGTTGAAGTCGCTGCGATACAGACACAACAGGATTGGAAGACGGCCTTGCTACATTTGTTTTCGGCTTAACTAATTTAGTTTCGATTTTCACAGCCTTTTTCTTCGATAATTTATTTAGTTCGTTTTGACTCCCTTCTTTCTCTTTTTTCTCCGGCCTAAAAAAAAAATTATGAATTTTTAAAACCTTAAAATTTGAATCTTACGTAGGTTTGACTTCGCAGTAGAGACTCGTGGAAGAATCGGAACGTTCTGACCGGGCGGAACTGAAACCTGAAGAGCTTGAAGTCCTTTTGGCACCAAGGGCGGATTTTTGTTTGTCTTTTTGCTGGAACAATTTGAGTTTGTCGAGCATCGAATTTTTGTTGGGTGACGCATACGGGCTGCTCAGAGCAGTCACTTGCGTCCGCGTCGACCCCACTCGTTGAGTCCTGAAATAATTTCAAAAATGAGTAATTAATTTGTTTTTAAATTAAAATTTTTTTAGTTCAGTCAATCAAAACATCGAAACGCAAAATATATGGTATTTTGTTTTTTGACGGAAATTTGTAGGGGTGGGTCCCATGAGTATCCTACATAATAACTCCCCAACCTACCACCCCCCACGGGGGTGGGGGGGGGTCGCGGATTTTTCTGGTTATTTGCTTGTATCTCCAAAACGGTAGGTCGTAGCCAAAAATTGTATAAGTTAAAAAAGAAAGCTGACTAAATTTCCTATAAATATGGTTCAATAAAATTTTTTGTACAACCAACAGCGCCCGAGATACATGGCGGCGAAAAACAGTGCAAAAAAAACCAAAAAAATTTTTTTGACCTAGGGGCGATGGAGCCTGATTTATCGCGGTTTTCCGCCTGTATCTTCAAAATGGGACGTCGCAGGTAAAAAATGTATTATACAAAAATGAAAGGTGATTAAATTTCCTACAAATTAGACGAAATCAACTTCATTGCAGAATCGGCCGTTTCCGTGCAGCAAAGCGCTGAATAAAGTCTATAAAAAAAGCGTGTTTTAAAAATCGTTGAAATTCGACAAAAAAAAATCAGGGAAGGAGCAGTCTGAGCGAAGGCACTTGAACGCTGTAAAAACGGCGATTTTCTTTAAAGTCAATGTCAACCAAGAAAGGGGGGGGGGGGGATCAAGAAAATCCCTCCAAAAACAAGCATTATTTTTTTTTATGTAAGTTTTTGAGTTTTTCCCTTCTGAAGAGAGTAGCGGGGACTCTCTTGTGTACTAAATAAATAACCACCTCGGTTTCCCCCCTTACCCTAGGGGGGCGTTCATAGGTAACTTTTCGCGGTTTTTTGCGTTTTTCTACAAAACGGTAAGTGCTAGACGAAAAATGTCCTAAATAAAAAAGAAAGCTGGTCAAATTTCCTATAAAATTTATATGCTAACCTTTACGATCGGATGTTTTAGTCCCAGGCTAATATTGACTAGTATAAAGTAAAAGTCGTTTCGCCTACAATCGCCCACGTAGGACAGAGCGATCTGGTATCAAGACTGTTAACTATGCGGCCACAGTTCTTTTTTTATATTTATAAAAAAAAAAAAAGAAACTAGCAAAGTGCAAAAAGTAGGGTGTTGAGAAGGAGTAGCCCCTGTTGAGTTGATTCGGCATACTATCTGTGCTTTGACGAAAGCACTTATCCTACACGTCTGCAGATCATCGAAAAGAGTCCTTTCTATAGACGCGTTGTGAATAAAGCATTGATAATTAAATCAAGACAGTCTCTGTACAAGAAGAGTCCAGGGAACTTCCCCAAGGCAAATGAGCCGACAAGCGACCCCGTTTGTAGCCCCGACAAGCCAAACTCGACCCAACACCCTCATCCAGGTAATGCTCTCGAAGGACACCAGTCTCAAAGAGCCAAGCGTACCGAAACCGCGGGAAGGTAGAAGTTTATATCAGATTTTTACCTAACTACCCAAAGAGATATACCATATTTTTCTGCGCCATCTCTAATTTTAATAGGTTTTTTAAAAACTGTAAGCTGCCCCATCTAGGAAAGCGGCAGCGTTCCGCCCCGCCAATCAAAACCCGACCGCACCCAGTTTACCGTTCGACTTAAAATTTTATACAGGTTTTCTCTAATTTGATATGAGTAAATTCTGAAAATTTCAAGTCGATCGGTACACAGGGTGCCGAGATATACTACTCTGAAAACCTGGTTTTTCGCCTAACGCGTCTTCTTCTTCTTCTTCAGCAAGTTAGAGCTACAGCCTCTTTTAGAGCCTGTATTGTCTTGAAATTTTGCTCAGAGCTTTCTTTCACTTTTAGCCAGTGCCTTTTCAAAGATTTAACCAATTATCTCAACCACAAAAAAAGTTATGAACAAAAAACTTAAATTTAGGGTATTTTTCCAGTGACTGGATTTCCCAACGCCACCAAGGGGAGCTTTGAAAACGGGTGCACGGGCTCTTCTACAGTGTGGAGGGCGGGGAAGTTGATATCATAACTTTTTCTGGACGATGCAGAAGGATTTTTGAGGGGAGTTTTTGATACATTTTTAGGGCCTTCTTATTTATTGATGAGCGATAACTTACGTTTGTGCGGTCTGTTTTTCATAAGGTGACGTCCTTTGGCCGGATCTCGGCGTCGGTATGAACGAATGAGAAGGGCTCGTCGATCTCGAACTGCTCGCCGAAGGGCATTTCAAAGGGCTCGAATTAACAGGATGAACTGTGAACAAAAAATTATTTTATCTTACTTTAAGCCACCTGTTGAGTAGGATTAAAGTGTCGATGTTGACGTTTGACCTCTAAGGTTCAAACTCGACTTTTTCAACGGAGCCAGACCATAACAAATCCCTTTTCTTTTGACTAAGCAACACGTGTGCTCCCACCCGTCAAAAGACCTCACAAGTTTCAAAATATCCTAACCAGATGATTAATAGATTTTTTTACTCACCTACATGCTAACCGGCAGGTCCATGAGTGAAAAGATTCCTACGGTACCCGGAATAAAAAAGGTGGGAGAGTAAAGCCTATCGAACTATGGGAAAAAGGCTTAAAAAAAGGTAACTTTTTATTCAAAACCGTTTTGCCCGTGTGACAGGGCTGAACCCGGCGAACAATGCGACTCCATATCCCGCGCCCCTTCGACAAACAATGCAAGAAAAAGAGAAAAAAAGGACAACAAAAATGAGTCTTGAACTTCTTAAGACATGCGACATCTGTTAGAATACGCTCAAATTAAGCTAATTTTTGTTTAAATTTTTAAATTAAAAATACATAAATTAAATAAGGACGAAAATAAATCAAAAACTAATAAAGGATTGATTTATAAACTGACATAAAACAGAAGCCCTCATCGAATTGTTTAGAGTTCATTTAACCCTTAGTACCAGCATTCGCCACAAGAATGCGCTAGCAACTCTCTCTCTTCACCAATTATTTTTATGTAAGGAAAAAGAGAGAAAGAAATTATTTTTAACAACTAAATACTGAGAAAACCATTAAAAATAAATAAATAAAAAAGGTGAGAGTATGAAATTACAGAAATGACGGGACTTGAAAAAAATCAATTTCTAGACAGTTTTTTGGTCTAAAATCCGCTAAAATGGGCATTTTTTATACTCCCAAAAATTAATATTCAAAACAACTTGAAATTTTGAGTACATTACGAATCTGAAATAAAAAATGTTATGTATTTCATATTTAATTAACTCTCATTTAAAATAACGAAGTTTGCGTAGTACTGGGACACCCTGTACAACAAAATCAAAATTCGTCAATTGCAATTGCGTTGTAATTGCGTTAATTCTTCGTCAAAAGACAAGGGGATTCACATTCAACTTTTTTTTTTGTAGGAAGAAAATCATAGAAGTTATACGTTGTCCAGTTGGGACAAAATTCATAGCCAAAAAATAACTGCTCCAATCGAAAAAATGACTTAAGTAAAAGTTGCTTAAAATTGAGCGTAGAATCGATTAGAAGCATAAAAACATAGGGTTCCCATTTAATGTAACGAATTTAGCACCTCTCTGCGCCACTTTGTATAGCAAAACCAAAATCTAACAAATCGAGTAGATTCCTTGTTCAAAAATAAGGGATGATTTTGGTATCAATTTAAAGTTGACAGTTGAACCTTTAAAATGATGAAGAAAAAATTATTTAGTAAGCAAGATCGCGCGGAACCAATTTCAAGTATGATTACAAACTTTTGCTCGGCAGTATAGTTGGGACATAATTCATAGCCAAAAAATAAGTGTTCCAATCGAAAAAATGACTTAAGTAAAAGTTGCTTAAAATTGAGCGTAGAATCGATTAGAAGCAAAAAAACATAGGGTTCCCATTTAAAGTAACGAAGTTAGCACCTCTCTGCGCCACTCTGTATAGCAAAACCAAAATGTACCAACTGGAGTAGATTCCTTGTCCAAAAATAAGGGGAGTTTACATTTAACTTTTTTTTCTATGACTAAATGCTTTGCTGTAAAGTTGATGGTCTACTCTAGTTGGGACAAGCACAATGGGTGTATTATTGCGCCTGTTTAAGGTGTAAAAATGTGTTAAAAAATTGTTACCGGTTTGATTATGTCGTAAGGAAAGCGGAGTCGGGATGCTCGTCTGATGTCCATGCCCGATGGGTGTCTGATACGGAATCGGAAGCCTGAAACAGAAGATTCGCTAATTAGAAAAAGGCGACGATTGACATTTTGTTGATAATGACGTCACGTATAGGTCAACCCCTCCGGTTATCAATCACCCTTATTTATTCCATTCCCCCTTCGTTGATCTTTTCCCAAAGGACCCGGATCACATACCTAATCACTTTAGCCCGGTTCGACGCAGAAGCAATTTTTTTTCTTCTTCTTTTGACAGGTGGAAAATTTTCACCCTTGAATTTCGGTTTACAAGTGTGCGGAAGCCACTCTTTTACGAGAAATAATAAAAAGTTTACGGGCCACCGCCCCAGATCTTAGGTCGAAAGGTCCGACCCTCCCCAGTTTGCCATTTAACCTTCCCCCGCTCGTTTTTGGGAAAAGAAGAAAACAAACAGGAAGAAGGAAAAAGAGTCAACTATTTCGGTAAAGAACAGTTTCTAAAGGGAATTTTTTTTATTGAGTCAATTCATTAAGTTTGTTCTTTAACCGTCCAAAAGGTAGCGCTTAAAATTTTTGATGCTATTAAACTTCGCCTCTTAAGTTGAAATTAAGAATAATTCTTATTTTACCCTAAAACAAAAAGTTTTAACCCCCGCTTTATCTACATTGTTGTCAACTGAAAATAAAAGCCCAAAAGTTATTCGAGGAGGGATCTTCGGATAAGATTAGCTAAGATTAAAGACATTTTGAATCATTCAAAATAAACATTTTTTATGTAAGAAAGTTCGAATGGGGAAAAGAAGGGTACACTTATGTTTTCCGAGGTTGTTTAACGCCCCAACTTTTTCTTTATGAGACTCCTTTCGCAAATCGTGTTTAATGGAACGGAAGGGAATCGTTTGTATAAGTTTATTTCGAAACTTTCATTGTACTTTTCTTCTTATAAATTGTGCCCACTATCACATGGAAGAAAAAGAACAAGTCTGGAAGCTCGGGCGGGAAAGCATTTTCATTATCAAGGTGGAAAAAATGGAAGTCTTCGCCCAGCCAGGCCACACCGAACGGGCGAAGACACACCAAATTTCTCCCAACTTTTTTATTAGGAAAAAAAATTGGTTTCCCCACAAATTCTAATTAATGGATATCGTCGCGTTAATTCTAACACCGGAAAGTCATTTTTCCAAGGTTTTCAGGGGAGCCAAAATATGGAGTAATTTCTCATTTGAATCGCATTACCTGTTGGCTAAATCGTGAACTACGCGTTTTCTGTTGATTATAGGGTTAAATTGCCAACGGAATTCGATCCACCACAAAATTTACCATCAGAAACAATGCCAAACTCAAAATTGACAAAAAATTGACTTGTCCGGTGTTAGAATTAACGCGACGATGTTTCGTCGGGTTAGTTTTAACACCGGCTATCTAATTTTTCCTAGGTTTTCAGGAGAGCAAAAATACTGATTAATTTATCATTGGAACCTGTTGGCTAAATCGTGAACTACGAGTTTTCAGTTGGTAATAGGGTTAAACTACCAACGGAATTCGATTCACCACAAAATTTACCTTCAGAAACAATGCCAAACTCAAAATTGATAAAAAATGAGCTAGCAGGTGTTAAATCTAACGCGACGAAATATTAGATTTTTCGGAACGCTTTACAGCCTTATCCAATATTCCCCAAAGTTTCTGATGGTAAATTTTGTGGTGAATCGAATTCCGTTGGTAGTTTAACCCTAGTACCAACAGAAAACGCGTAGTTCACGATTTAGCGAACAGGTGATGAATTATTTTCCAATGAGAAATTAATCAGTATTTTTACCCTCCTGAAAACCTAGGAAAAATCAGTATTTTTACCCTCCTGAAAACCTAGGAAAAATGAGATAGCAGGTGTTAGATCTAACGCGACGATTTAGACAGACATATCTCCGCCATTTTAGAAAAAAGCGACATTTTCAAGATTACCAGGAAAGGAAGACTCGGTGAAAATTGCGGCCGCAGTTTCGAAAAAATGCGACGGACGGCCGGCACCAAAGACAACTTTATTATCGGTGAAAATCACAATTTTCTCTTTCCCCTTTCCCGAAGACCGAGACTTGGAGGGTCTCACAATAACTTCTCTTTGAGGAATGTAATTGCTCAACTTTGATTTTTATACGCCATTATTTCGTCAAAAACTCGGTAAAATGATGAACTATTTTTTTGTCTAAGAAGATTACACGGGGTTATTACGTAGAGTAAATTTTTATTGCTCGACTGGTAAATATGAAGGAGCGATCGATCGTAATTTCGGTCACGTTCGGATCTTTGATCGTCGAAAGAATGCTCTAAAACCTGAAGATACCGCTTCCCAGATAAGGCTTTAATCTCCCCTTTTAAAATTCAAAAGTGGTTTTCCACTGCGGGCCCTTGGAAAGGGCGGGATGGAAGCATCAATTAAAAAGAAACAATCGTACCAATTTGACCGTACAAACGTTTTGCTTTCAGATCATTAAGCGTGAAACAATGAAAATAAACAAATCTGAAACAACATGAAGGCCCCCTTCCACGTTTTATTATTTTGGGGGTAATAAAGGATCGATAATGTTGACATTTCTGCAATAGACGTGGCCGTGAGGGCGGAATATCTAAAAAATGTTTGCATACCTTTGAACAAAAAGGTCCAACAAAATACGATCGTTTTTGTCTAAAAGTGGCTAAAAAGTCCGACAAACTGACGATAAAAATAGCGTTTTCCTGCTAAAACTGCGGTTTTCTCAGGAACTTTATACGCTGACCTTCACAAAATACTCGACAAATTTTTAAATTCTTTAAAGAAGTTATTGTTATTAAATTCTTTAAAGAAGTTATTGTTATACCCTCCATGTCGGGGAAGGGTCTTCTAGACCCCGCAGGATCAAGTCGATTATTGATCTACACCGATCACAACTTTGTCTGTGGTTCCGGCCGGCCGTCCGCAGCATTTTTCCGGAATACTTCACGGCCACAGTTTTCAACCGATTTTCACCAAATTTTCACAAAATCTTCCATAGTCGGAGAACAATGTGAAGCGAATATTATATTTCGAATGAAATAATATTTCGTATGAAATAATTCGTATGAATTCTTTATTTAACTAAATCTTGATATTTTAAATCATATGGTAGCGGACCGAGCCGCTACAACTACCTCCCTCCTACGAAAAAAAAAAAATAAAATAAATTTAATCCCTGTAACTTCGAAAAACAGAAGGGTACTTAATACGTCTTCCGGACCTGGTATGGGTGGGAAGTAGCGGTAGGGTCACACTTTGTGATGTGTTAGGTGGAAGGTAAGGCACAGAAACGGAAAAAGGGGCGTCGTCAGTTGATATATTCGTCTCTTCAAAAAATGCCGGTTTAAGACGATCTATTGAAACGTCTAAATGTTTCCCATTAAAATCCAAAACGTAGGTCTTATCAAATCTCCGTATTACTCGATGTGGTCCCGTGAAAGGAGGTTCTAGAGAATTCTTAATACCTTCCTCTCGAACAAAAACATGCGAAGATGATTTTAAATCAGGATGAACGAAAACTTTCACGTTAGCCAATCTTGAAGGCGTTGGTCTTAACTCCCTCATTGTACGGCGTAAATTCGTAATAAAATCATGTGACGATGGCAAACCTCCACCCGATTTGTTATTCGATGTTGTTTCTTGTGGGAGAAAATCTCCTGGCAAAGACAGAACAGTGCCATACACGAGTTCAGCTGCGCTACAACCCAAATCTTCCTTCAACGAAGTGCGGAGTCCCAAAAGGATTGTTGGTAGAGAATCAACCCAGTTCATCGATTCACGGCATCGAATAGCAATTTTTAGTTGACGATGAAGACGCTCCACCATACCATTTGCTTTCGGATTATAAGCCGAAGTAAAATTATGTGTAATACCAAGTAACCGCGAAAGTTCAGTGAATAACGACGACTGAAACTGCCTCCCTCTGTCAGTAACGATTTGCGTTGGAACACCAAATCTGGAAATCCATGTCGAAAGAAATGCCTTAGCAACAGTTTCAGCTTTCGAATCAATCAAAGGGACAACCTCTTGCCACCTAGTAAATCTATCAACACAAGTTAACAAAAAGTAAATCCTTTACAAGGTGGTAACGGACCAACGAGATCAATATGAACATGTTTAAATCGATCAGTAGGATCCGTGAACTTGCCAAGTGGCGAACGTGTATGTCGCGTGATTTTGTTCTTTTGACATTCAACACACTGCTTGACCCATAGTGTACAATCCTTTTTCATTGAAGGCCAAATAAACCGTTGCTGAAGTAATTTGAATGAAGCTTTTCCTCCTGGATGAGAGAGCTTGTGAATACCGTCAAATGCCGCACGACGAAATTCCTCCGGAAGATATGGACGAATAATGCCAGTGGACACATCACACCAAATCGGAGTTTCAACATTTGAATATTTAATTTTTTTTAAATCCAACGACGATCCTTCAATGGGCTTAATGTCACTTTGAAGTTTTGATAAAGCGTGAAAATCTATAGAGTCAATACGCGACAAAAATCAGCTACAACGTTGACTTTACCAGAGATGTGACGTATGTCAGTTGAAAACTGGCCTATATAATCCATTTGCATAGCCTGACGCGGCGAAGCTTTATCAGACTTCTGAGAGAACGCGAACGTGAGCGGTTTGTGATCAGTATATATGATGAACTGACGACCTTCAAGCAAGTGACGAAAGTATCGGACACTAGCATAGACAGCTAGTAGCTCCCTGTCATAGGCGGAATATTTTTTTCACCGGCGCTCAACTTTCTCGAGAAAAATCCGAGAGGCTGCCAACAACCCGATACCAGCTGTTGAACAGAACCACCCAATGCATTATCTGATGCATCAACTACCAACGACCATGTTGCATTAGCGTTTGGATACGCTAAAAGAACTGCATTTCGTATACCCTCCTTACACGACGCAAAAGCAGCAAGAGAGTCAGGAGTCCAAGCGATATCAGAATCCTGTTTTCCTGTATGACCTTGAAGAAAGGCAGACAAAAGCGATGAGCGTTGAGCTGCATTTGGAACAAAACGACGATAAAAATTGAACATGCCAAGAAAACGACGTAATCCATGTACCGTCTTTGGAGGAGAAAAGTTGTCAATAGTCTCGACTTTAGATGGAAGCGGCTGTATACCATTAACCGAAATAACATGCCCCAAAAATTCCACCTCTGACGCTCCGAAGTGACATTTCGCCACATTTATAACTACGCCATATTCTTGAAAACGCCTAAAAAGAGCCTCAAGGTCTTGAAGATGCTCTTCTACAGAGGAACTCGCAACCAAACAGTCATCGATATACGCACTAACATTATTCAAACCTCTGATGACTTCATTGACAAAACGTTGAAATGTCTGTGCAGCATTACACAAACCGAATGTCATCTGAGGAAATTCGAATAATCCGAACGGCGTGATAATAGCAGTTTTTTCAATCACGTCGGGGTCACCAATTGAAGCGAATATTATATTTCGGATGAAATAATATTTCGTATGAAATAATTCGTATGAATTCTTTATTTAACTAAATCTTGATATTTTAAATCATATGGTAGCGGACCGAGCCGCTACAAATGCAACGCGAATTTCGAAAAAAATGGCGGAGATATGTCTGTTTGAAATTTAAAAAAATTCGCTGCGGCCGAACCGTTGCGTTGGTCCGTTTTTCACCAAATTTTCACCAAATACTCCTTAAACTTTTTACGAATTTTTGTGTAAAATAAAAATTTGTTTTTAGTAGGAAGAAATTAGATACTTCTACCCCTTGCGAGAATGACATCTCTTGGGTAGAAAGCCGATTGATTACCTTGGAACTTACAAAAAAATTTGAAAAAAACTTAAAACTTTCAAACCAAAAAAATCGAACAAAAACTAAGAAAATTTTACGAAAAAAATAAAAATCCCATCGTTAGAAAACCCCACCTATATACTTTTCCCTCCTTAAAATTAACCTCCTTTATACTTCCCTCTCCATACTTCTACTTCTCTTTGAGGAAGTTTTCGTGGGAAGCTCTTCAAACAAGTACTTTTGATGGTAGCGAGAAATTTGGGCCGAACACGCCCTTTCCCTATGGCCTGATTGCTGATGAAGTTCCGTCGGAGCAAACTCCAGACAAGTGATTCTCAGTTTCTAATAAGGGGCCTGGTTTCCCCTCATAAGTTGTTTGCGATACGGTACATTGAATCTGTTTTTCCTTTTATTTTTCCTTTCTTACCATTTATCAATCAAACGCCATCCCCATTAGTAGCAATAACAGATCCCCCCAATTTCGCCCTTTTTTCCAGAAAAACGTCAGAATACGAGATTAAAAACGAGGTTTACGAGGTGGTGAAAGTTTGAAAATCATAAAACGAACCCTTTTAGACCTTTATTATGACGTTGTAGGTGAATTATTATAGGCCATTATGAAACTCCAACGTTTTTAACGAGAAACAAAGGAAAAGGGCGTTGTAAATAATTTTATGCTTAATTGTATGAAATTAGGGATGAGTCGTGAGGTGGAGTAAAAAAAGACGAAATTTGAGAGGGGAAGTGTATTAAAGTAGGAGGTTAATTGTAAGCCGGCCGCCTCCGGGAGGCTTTATTGGCCCATAAAGGCGGTTTGGGTGTCGCTCTTATTAAAGAATACCGGAGAGAAAACCGCAGGAATCTTTTACCCTCCGTAATTAACAAGAAAACGTGAAAATTTCGATTCGTGGATAAAATACTGTAAAAGACTCCGGGGGAGTTTCCATTTGTTGCTTCCCGGGGAAAGACTAATTCGCCGAGAAAGCCTCCCCATTGTTGCACCTCCGAAAACCCTCTTCCCCCATTCGAACATTCCGTAATATTATCGGAGTAAAGTAAACCTGCCTGAGCCCGTAGGATAGAAGCTTTTTTTCACCATTCTCTCCTTAGAACAAATTTTCAATCTGAGTTTCCAACACATTAGCCCAAAAAGGGCGTTAGACTTTCTTTTTCATCATTTTTTGTACAAAGAATACCTCCCGGCACGTGTTTTTCAAAAATATTTTTTAGCTTTGGTCTCCGTTTCCCTACTCGATTTATGGCCTCGAGATAGTACCCTGCTTATTAAAATCGTGCTTACGAGTTCTAAAAATGCCATAGACGCAGATGTACTGCAACATCTGTTGTGGCCTTTGTATGGTAAATGAGCGCGACACAATAGAATAATCAACATTTATATCCTAAATGTGAATTCATAATCATGATTTAATATGACTAACAGCTAAATAGTCCGTGGGTTGGTGATCAAGGTCTCCAACTTATGGGGTAAACTCCTGGCGCGACGTAGAAGGATTTTGATCTGGAAAATAGAGGCCACTATTAGCAGAGTTGGTGTGACACATGGCTTAAGCCTCCGTGGGTCAGTGATCAAGGAGTCTGACATTCACCGAGGGTTCCAATGGGGACGTGCATTACGATCCATTTAACAACGACGGTTTGGGCAAAAACGTAGTGTTCTTTTTCTTTTTCATACAGCGGAAATTACGGATATTTAGGACTAACAGCTACAATAGTCCGTGGGTTGGTGATCAACGTCTCCAACTTATGGGGTAAACTCCTGGCGCGACGTAGAAGGGTTTTGATTTGGAAAATTGAGGCCACTGTAGGCAGTGTTGATGTGACGCATTATGGCTTAAGGCTCGTGGGTCAGTGATTAAGGAGTCTGACAAACACCGAGGGTTAGAATGGGGACGTGCATTACGATCCATCTGGTCACTCTATGTAATTAGCCCTGATCCTGCCGTGAGCTACGATTTCGTCTGATGACGACAGTTTCGGCAGAAACGAAGTGTTCTTTTTCTTTTTCATACAGCGGAAATTATGGATATTTTGGAAAAACAGCTATAATGGTCCGTGGGTTGGTGATCAAGGTCTCGAACTTATGCCATGGAAGTGAACTCCTGGCTTGATCTGGAAAACACAGGCCGCTATAACTTGCAGTGTTGCTGTGACACAGGTTAAAGCCTCCGGGGGTCAGTGATCAAGGAGTCTAACAACCACGAGGGGTTCAAATGGGCGACTGTGCATTACGATCGATCTGGTCACTCAATGTAGTTAGCCCTGATCCTGCCGTAAGGTACTGATTCGTCTGATAACGACATTTTGGGCAATAACGCAGTGCTCTTTTCCACTTTTATACAGCGGAAATGACGGATATTTTGGTTCGAGTTTTTACGGGGTGTCATTTTGTGCAGCAAACTAAAGAAACAGAACAATTAGAAATCATTTGATGCTATTGAAGTTAGGTTAGTAGATCACCAACAACTATGACCAGTGAAGTATAGTAAGGTTATAGTTTATGATAAATTGCACATAAGGAAAATCTATTCTTCAAGAGTCCCTAAAAGCTAAGAAGAGCTTAAAAGGGTCTAGGATAAGAAAATTGAGGATCGAAGATTCCCTCTACTTCCTGTCTATTGTAATGTGAAGCTTATCTAAGAATGGGTATGGAAATATCAATAGAGGAGACTGGAGAGTCTCGTTTGCAACCCTCCCGTTCTTATCGGGATATCGAATAGTGGCAACTAACCTCCTCAGATCCCTGATAATTTCCGGAGAAGTCGGGACGCTTCGTGCTCTTCTACGAGTCGAATGATGGACCGAAGAGTTGTTGTTTCCCATTTAAAACGAACGCATAATCGTCCGAACTGAGACTGTCGTGTCTTGAGGGTTGTAATGCCAGGTGGCAAGTCTCCCCCCTACCCCTCCATTTTAAAAGCCCCCATAGGCAAAAAATGTACACAATAGAAAAAATCCCCTTCATGACTAGGCCACGCGACCAATCCCCAACACTCAGTTTCATCAATATCGATTTTTATGCTACAAAATCAATACTAATCAATGCTGCAGATGACAATCCAATTATACAGTCCAAAATTTGAGCTCCGTGGTAAGAGTTAGAGACCTTGATCACTGACCTGCGGAGGCGTTAGCCATAAAGCCATACCTCTAAAATCAGGACCAACTATACTTACCGGAAAGCAACGTGTTGGCTGAGCGGTACCGTTCCAGATTAATACCCTTTAATGCAGCCCAGAATTTGAGCACTGGAGTGTGAGTTAGAGAGCCTGATCACTGACCTGTGCAGGCGTTAGCCATAACTACATACTTAAAGAATCAGAACCAACTATCCCTATACCTTAGTAGCCACTTCCGGGAAAGCGGCGAGTAGGCTGAGCGGTACCGTTCCCGTTTAAAATCCTTTTATACACCCAAGAAAATGAGCTTCGTGGTGTGAGTTCGAGACCCAGATCACTGACCTGCGGAGGCTTTAGCCATAAAGCCATACCTCTAGAATCAGGACCAATTATATACCTTAGTAGCCACTTAACGGAAAGCAATGTGTTGGCTGAGCGGTACCGTTCCCGATTAAAATCCTTTTATACAGCCCAGAATTTGAGCTCCGTGGTAAGAGTTAGAGCCCTTGATCACTGACCTCCGAAGGTATTAGCCATAAAGCCATCCCTCTAGAATCAAAACCAACTAAATACCTCAGTAGCCTCTTACGGGAAAGCAACGTGTTGGCTGAGCGGTACCGTTCCCGATTAAAACCCGTTTATACAGCCCAGAATTTGAGCTCCGTGGTGTGAGTTGGAGATACTGATCACTGACCTACGGAAGAGCTGTTCGCCCTAATGATGTAGCTCCAGAATCATGGCCGATTGCGCATTTCCATAAAAGGACTAGGGGTTAATTAAGTCTTTTTGATTGCTTGCCGTCCTTTTGAGTGCCATTTGATCCGAAAATCCAGCCTCCCTATAGCCCCACATCCATTGGTAAATGCATTTTCATGTACATAATTTTCACGCACTTCCCCATAAATAGGCTTTAATAGAAAACCTTTGAATAAAATTATATTCTCAACCTCTTCGATTTTTTTACCATGTAAACCGAGTTTTGTCTTTTGATTTAGTATTTTTAAACGTTTTCCTATCAAATTAACCCTTTTAAATGGGGTTTTCTCCCCTTCTATTTTTGGGGCGAGTTTATTAACTGAAAGTAACCCCTTTTGTTTTGGCACAAACGGACGTTGTAAATCAACTTTCCCGTTATAAGTATGGTGGAAATGAAAGAATACGAAAATTAAAGAAAATACTAAAAAATTTGATTTTTTTTTCATCTGAGAAAGTTAAACATGTGAATCATCGAGGATGCTAGGCTCTGAAAGGTTTTCAACGTCAAAAGCCCCGCACATTCATGAATATTTAAAAAGGAATGACACTTTTCCATTATTCCCCTTTGAGTCAGTTTATTTTGTCTAAAAATATCATAATTTCATATCCACCTACGTGTGTAATGGGACACCGTTATTTTTGCAATGATTATAATTTATTATACGCTTGGAGGCCACCTCGTTTTTGCTATTTAAACGCCTTTTTTCGCAAGAAAAAAAAATGATAAAAGTTTTCAACTTCCTTAAAGAATTATTGTGATACTCTCCGGATTTTTGGGGAAGGGTCTTCCAGAGGGTCAATTCGAATATTGATCTTTACCGATATCAACTTTGTCAGTTGTTCCGGCCGGCCGTAGCATGTTTTTCCGGAACACTTTACGGCCACAGTTTTCAACCGATTTTCACCAAATCACACCGAATTTGTTCAGTTCTGGAGGAATCAAGGGGGCCAGGAAAGCTTCTATCAAATGAAAGAAACGCGCCAAAATCGAGGAAAAAGGTAAAGTGTGAGATTCTCTGCCGAAAACTGAGAAATTTCGTAGTTTCCTGTCCAAAAAAGTCAAGAAAATCGCCCAAAAATTGAGAAGTGAACAGCAAAATTCGCCTGCGAAATTACTCCGTTATACAAACACCTCAATTCTTTCGTGTATTGCGTTATAGTATAACTTTGAAAAAATTACTAATGGGAAAAGAGCACTTGAGTCTTTTTATTGGTCCTCGAAAATGAGAGGAAGAAGCGGGAAAGGAAATTGTCTCAGAGCCGGGCTTTCAGCACGTGCTCTCTTATTGCCCATTAGGAAGCGGGAATTGAAAAACAGAAAAGACATATCTCCGGCCGTTTTAACTCTTCGCTATACCTTATAGAAACATTTAACTTTTTTCATTGAAAAAAAAAAACCCTTATTTAGGGCCGATTTCTTTTTCTAAAAAAACGCTGACACTAAATTAATCCGTTCCGGCTCGGTTGAAAGAATGGGTCTCCGCCGGAGCAGAACAAAACCCTTCCTTCGACTCTGGCGACTTTATAACTCCCCATATGGTAACAACCCTATCGAAACTTGAAAATACATCGACGGAGTTGGAAGTTTCCGCATTGGAACTCCCGAGAGTGGGGGTTAATGAACGGCTAACGATGATTTATCAAGAGAATCAACGTTTTAAGCCCGTACTTGTCATGAGAGGGAGCCAATGACTAGGATTAACACCGAAAGGATTAAAGGATTTTCATATAATCAAATGCTATTTGTTAATTTATACACTAAGAAAATTTTTAAAAATTGTTTTATATTTAAATACGGGCTTTTGATGTTTTTTTAGAGCAACGGGAGGGATCGTATGTTTAATAGGTATGTAATTAGTTGTCGGGATCAAAGCCGAATGGAACTGGCAGCCGCCTGAGGGCGTTTAGGGTCAGTATTCAAAGCCACTTTAGAATATTAGTAAAAACATTTTGACAAAAGGTAAATATTTTAAATGAATTCGTCGGGGGGGGGGGGGGGGGGGCTGGAAAACGCCTTAAAATAAGACTTTCCCCGTTCCACTTCACATCGTGGTCGACAACGAGCGAAAGAACAACTTTTATTACTCAACTCGGAGAAAATGTGCCCCAATAAAAAACCCTTTTAAGGCTCTGAAAACCTGGGAAGAAAATAATTCGAATTTATTGGCTTAGAACGAAATCTCGTTGCTTTATTTTTGAGGCCTAAAACTGCTGAAGCATGAAACATCTTGATAAAAATGGCGCTTTTTACGAGATTTCCCGGGGGGTAGGGGTTTAAATTTAAAATTTAAAATTTTGGAGAGTAGAAGAAAAGTAAGAAAGAAAAAGGGAAAGTACTAGTTTGAAGAGCTTCCTACGAAAACTTTCTTGAAGAGAAGGTATAATATAGGAGGGGGAAGTATACAAGGGGAAGTTTATGGTGGGAGAAGTATAACGGAAGAGAAGTTTAAGGAGGGGGAAGTATAACGGAAGGGAAGTTAAAGGAGAAGGACTTTTTTTCGAAAAATTTTTAAAGTTTTTTTTTCAAGTTTTCAAATTTTTTGTAGAAAAAATGGGATTTCTGTCCAAGGGATATCACTCTCGCAAGGGGTCAAGGAATCAAATTTCCCCTAAACAAAAAAATTTTTCATTACCCCAAAAATTCGTAAAAAATGTAAGGAATATTTTGGTAAAAATTTAGTGAAAATCTGACCCATGGTTCGGCAGCTCAATTTTTAAAATTTTAAACGACATATCTCCGCCATTTTTTCGAAATTCAAAAATCCCCTCGCTACTTTCTTCTAGAAAAAATGCTACGGATGGACGGCCGGCTGGAACCACAGACAAAGTTGAGATCGGTAAAAGATTCGATTTGACCCTCCGGGGTCTTGAAGATCCTTTCCCAAAAACCCGACGTGGAGGGTATCTCAATAACTTCTGGAAGTTAAAATCGGTAAAATTAGTTGTTTATTGGCCAAAAACCGTGAAAACCTCCTAAAAGTCATGTTAAAAGAGGGTTTTCTTGCATAAAAACTGAAGAAAGAATCGACGAAAAATTTGCTCAAATGAAGATTTCTCGGCCAAAAAACCGAGAATTTTTTAGCGATAGTTTTGCTGCAACATCTATGGGCAGCTCTACTGTATAAGTGTACTACTTGTATATATAAATTTTGCCCAGTATCCAACTTGAAATAAACGGTGTGCACTTTTATCATGTAGGTCAAGGGACACCGCATAAAATAAACAATAAAACTTGATGTTTTAAGACCTACATGAAGATGTTACATAAGATTCGAGTTTTAGAAAGAGGAGCGACGAGGGCGATTTCGGAAATGAGTTTCCAAATTATTAATTTCGTTTATTCTAAAAAAGTTTAATTTCACGCGATCTTTCATTTTGTGACAACGTCGACTTATCGAACGGCTTTTCTCATATTTTTTCGTTTTAAAGTTTAAATCGAATCATTCCCGGGAAGCATTTACAGCGTACGAAGTTTTGACCCTTCAGTTGAAACCCTTCCCAGACCGCAAACGCCGGGGGAATGACCACCGAGGTGACTTTAGATAGAACCTCGATTTTTAAAATAACAAATATTAGCCTGTAGGGTAGCCCAATATTGAGGGTAAGATGATTGTGTTTCCTCCCCACTTCTTCTTTAAACGAAAACCCTCCCCTTCGGACCTATTATTGGACGAAATAGACCCTCAAACACCGTTAATTCGGGTGACGGGAACTCAGGAAAAGGGAGATGAGTCATTGTCAAGTTTAATCGCGATTGTTTGATCTACTGGGATAATGAATTCCTTTTTTCCCCCTGAGGTATATGTCTTACTTTGCACCTTCGTATCTACCCTTCTTGTTCTTTCGTCCCTCATCTCGGCCGAGACTTTCGGGATTTTACAGTCGCCCTTTTCGAGTGGAGATAGCTGAAATAAATCCGGGTGCGAAACGACTCCTAGAGCACGTCTCACTTTCCTCAGATAAAAAGAAGCTTTGTCTTCCCTGATTTTCATACTCCTTCCCTCAAACTGCTTTTTTTTACGCCTCTTAACTTTCTCAAAAGGAAGTTTCTGGAACACCCTCGATCGAGTTTTACCTTTAGAAATTCGCTTCTACGGTTCAATTTGAATTCGTAAATGGGAAGTATATGGGAAGGATAAGTATAAGAGGGGGAAGTATAACGGAGGGGACGTAAAACAGAGGGGGAAGTATATGGGAGGGGAAGTATAAAAGAGGGGAAGTATAACGGAAGGGAAAGTATAAGGGAGAAAGTATAACGAAGGCAGGGAAAGTATAAAGGGGGGAAGGAAGGAGGAAGTTTTAATTTTTCTTCGAAAAATTTTCCTAGTTTTTTTTCTTTCGAAAAATTTTCAAATTTTTTTTTTTTTTCCAAAAATTTTCCGGGTTTTCCTTTTTTTTTTCGCTTTTTTTGTTGAAAATTTTATAAGTGTCAAGGTAGAAAATAATGGGCTCTTTGGCCAAGGGATGTGCCTATCGTAAAGGCACGAAATTTCTCCATACTAAAAAAAATTAATAATCAAAAAGTGGCAATTTTTTTACATCAAAAATTCTTAAAAAATATAAGGAGTAATTGGTGAAAATCGGATTAATCGGCCGCAGCGAATTTTTTAAAATTTCAACCTCAGGGTCGACATAACTCGTCGCAAACCTTCGTTTAGAAGACGGAGTTAATATCGTTTTTAGTCCCTCCACGATTCCGTTTCCGCGTCTTGAGGAGGGTTTTTAGGCTGTGCCTCGAATACGATAACGGGGGGATCTAAATGGAGAAATACGCGAGGGGAACTGAGTTTACAAGGAGATAATTGCCAGTATATCACCTTTTATTGCATCCCTAAAAGTATCTGGAGCTAACCCAGACTCAACTGCTCCGAATGTGCTTGGTGAAGGCCAATGGTGACCCACCCAGGTGAAATATGAAAACAAAGTGAATTAAAAGATTATTTTTATTTGTTAATTTGTATACATTATCGTTTGGGAAGACGTTTATTACTCACATCGTATAATGTTTGATATTTCGGTCCTTTGATTTTTCCAATGACTTGTACGTCTGGGTGTGGGGTTGAAATTGGTTCGTATTCGGTCCCATCGTAGTCTTCGTCGTAATATGGGTTGCCGGAGTTGCTTTCGAATTGATAGCCGGAATAGACGGGCTTGTCTTCGACGTCGTAGTTAAAAGACGATTCGTAGTTACCTCCAAGATCGTCGCTCCCGTCGATTCGTCCGTAGCTCGAATGTGACTCGTAGCCGTATTTATCGGCGTCTTTTTTGTTGAAGCTGTCTCCGTCGCGGTAGCCGCTATGCCCTCGGTTGTTTTGGATCGAAGAAAAGCCTTCTTCGTCACCGTAATCGTCGTATCCGACGTATTTCGCTTCCGAACCCGCGACTATCAGGAAAAGAACCAAACTGCATAATAGACTCGACATTTCTGCCCGGTGAGGACTTCGAACTGTCGCTTTTATCCCGGATCTCATGCTCCAGTTGCGGAAAAAGGGATAACAATTAAAAAAAAACCGAAAGGATTACGTAAATCGTAACCGTTTCAGTTAACAACTCGACTTTAGGTAGATTTCTTTCTTCGAAATCAACCATTGTAAAGGGCAGTTCATGTAAGCAGTTCAGCCGCAATATTAAGTTAAGGTTAACGAAATTTGGTTTCTTAGGACCTAACTACGAAGTCCACAATATCATGTCCAACCACGATTCTAATACGATATTGTTGATGCGCGGATAGCGAAGAAGGATTGAAAGTAGATATGGAACAGCTGGATGCAATAGATTTGATTCAATCTACTGCTTTTTAAAATACTGAGAAACAGTATAAAATGCCAGATAATCCCATATACACAGGAGGGATTATTTACTTCAAAAGCCAAGATATTTTGATCACGGCCACCTCTGATAGCTTCTCTATGAAACTTTAACCGAGCAACAAAAGTTGGGTAACGCTTAAGTAATTTGTCACTCAAAAAAAAGGTAAAACCGAAATCACGCAACGTTTCTATCGGATTACTTTTAAGAAAATGAGTCCTTTTTGTCCCACGAGTAAAGTCCGGGTCATTAAAAATCGCTCTAAGGGTTTAAATTGAGCCTCTAGTTAGCCGAACATAATAATGTAAACGCGTGTTTCAGACTGTTTTAAGTGGGATAGTTTATAGTTGCGGGGAGGCTTTATTGATGCGGTCGTATCAGACGGTTAAGGATGACATAGAGGGTGTTCGGTCATTTTAATGATACCTCATCCACGGGCTTTTACTCTGATTATCACTCCATCAAACGGCCATCTCATCAAGATTTTAAATTATTTTGAACAAAAATCACTTTCGCTGTAAGGAATTAAGAAAACCGAAGAATTCGTTTAAAAGGAGAAACTTGGATTTCCATTTTTTTCAGAAGGCAGCTAAGTGGAAAATGGCTTTTAAAAGATTGTATTGACAGAGGAACCTGTGAGTCATATTATAATGAACGTGGGGAGTCCTTCAATCAAAAAGATCTCTCGCACAGGTCCTCCCTGTTTTACATTTTAATGACCTGGATGCTCTTTCCCTCTCGACGCCTTGAATTTCGTATTTTTAGTACGAAGTGTGCACACGAAAGTGCACATGACGTAGGGGCGAGGGGGGGATCCCCATGAGGCGTTCAGGTATCGAGCGAGAAAACGAATCAATGTGTTTACAATCTACTTTTGCCCCCAGACTCGAGCAAACATTCCTCTTTTCTAAATCGTATTACAACATGTAACCGTCAAACTTGATTTACTAAGCCACGTATTTCTTTGCTAATTAATCCTAGAAGTTCCCCTTCAAAAACACCAAACTCCCTAAATGGCGATTCTGTTGATTCAAAAAAGGGTGAAAAATGGAATTTTGAGACTTTTAATTCCCTGGGGATTAGAACAGGTAGGTCGTGTTGGTTCTTCTTTGTTCTCTGAGTTCGTCGACGTGCTGGTTTACGTAGTCTCTGGCCATACCTCGAAGCTCTTCGATCTGCTTACGCTGTTCGATTAACTTCAAATCTTCAATAAGCTTCGCCTTCGCCTCTTTCGTCTTTCGCATAAGGAGTTCGCATTTGTTCGGAAATGAGTCTAAAACGTTTCCCGATTTCGAGTTTTTCTCAATCCACGTTCCAGGCTCAGGTTCCGGTTTGAGACCTAAAGACGCCAATTTCGACATTTTCGGCATTTTGAGACTTTTTAGACTTTTCGCCGACTTCCTCAAACTTGATGACGTATGTCTTGTCTGTTTTGTGACTTTGCTCGATTTTTCATTCTTCGGTTTTCCCTAGATCAAATTAGTCAAAAATAAAACGAATAAATGTTTTACTGATCGCTTCTTCTTTTCGGTCTTTTTCTTTTGTTTTTCGGCCACCCCGTAGCTTAATTTATTAGGGTACCACTTTCTGAAGTCCGCAGAACGCCTCATTTCAGTTGAAGCCAAATTTTTAAGACTTTCATTCTGTTTGAATAAAGCCACGTTTGATTTTTCAGCCATTGTGGACTGTTTTACCTAAAAATTTCGATATTTTAACCGTTTCAAACTCATATGTTTAGCTAAGATTAAGCGAAAAACATGGAGAGGGCCTGATAAAAATGTAAAAGAACATTCTTCCTTCGGAAGAAAAAGTCAGGGCAGTGAGGACGTTGGAGGGCAGTGGGCCTAAAGGCTGCATAAGAGCAGGTAAGCACTTCTTAATAGGGAAGAAGGTAGCACAGGAGTTATGATCTGCTGATTACCCTTGTATTTTTCCATGGTTCCTTCTCTATGTTTGCATTTACGGTTGTTCTTTCATCTTTCGTTTTCGCTTTTAAATGTCGCGGCAATGATTTCGTCCTCGGCGCATTATGATCGTTCTTCTCAGTCGATAGCTCTTTCCAATTGTTCAAAGACGTCGAACGTAATTTCATCTGCTGAAAGTTATCTTTGTGCTCGACATACTGAATCGGCGGGACTTTGGAGTCCGAGAACTTTTTAACGAAACCGTATCTGTTCTTGATGTATTTGGAAACCTCGCAGGCGTTCAAATAAGACGAAGGTTCACGAGTCGGACGTACCGCGTCCCGAAGTACGCTCATCATCTCCGTCAAACCGAATCTCGTCACGTTCTCCATTGTGTTCAATTTTAAATCAAATAAACGAAATGAGTTTTATGAATTTTCATATGATTTGAGTCTCATATGACGGAAAGTAGGCGTGAGAGGCGTCTCGCCCACCTACGCGGTTGGAGGTCCCTCAACAAAGATATAAAAAGACTTACCTGGAAATCATGTCGTCTTGTTTTTTTATTCGGTTCGCCTCTGCTTGAAGTTTTAGTTGTTGCTTGTACTTCGAAAGGGCGAAGAATAAAGCGAGTATCGACTTCAAAGATCCTTCTCTAACTTCCTTCACCGAAACTCCGTCCAGGCATATCCCAAGTTTCTCCACCAGGGCAAGACACAACCGAATATTTTCAACCTAAAAAAAAGTCTTCAATTAGTGCTACTGACAACATGTCAAAAGTTGAATAAAAAGAGAAGGAACAGGAGGGGAAAGTTTTAAGCATTTTGTTGCGTTGGATAGAACCAACGTGAAAGATCACCGGTAATTTTCGTTTTTAAATAGTGCGTGGTCAAGAAAGCCTTTATTGTGACACAAAGAAGTTAATTGGACTCAACTAACGCTTAACAACGCTCGTCCATTAAGCGTCATTTCCCTCAAGGAGCTAATAAGTCACAAATTGATCTTTCGAAAAAGACAAAAATATTTCAGAAACACTATTTTAAGGAGGGAAATTAATTTAATTCCTCAACCTAAATCTCGTTGTATGTTGGGTAAATTTATAGCCCTCTTCAGACTTCAGATTAGGTGTACATCCCAATTTCCCTCTAATATATTCCACCTCTTAAACCATTTGATGAATCCCCCATCTGAAAATTTCCTCCGTTGTTTCCAGCCCGTCAAAGCGGCCGACCGTAGCGCATTATAATTGCAAATCGAATTAAACAATATGCGGAAAAACTTGAAAGCATTTTTTTATTTCTGGTTACGTAACGGATAACTTTTTTTGTAACGTTGATAGCGATCTAAATGCCACGTAGGATCGAATATGGGGGAAGATGGGGTTTCGAAAGGGCAAACGGCGGCCGAAGGGTAACAAAAAGGGCGAACCGCAAACTCAACACCTTTTTAATCACCAAAAGATGTTTTTTAATCATGGTCCCACGGTGATAATTGGGACATATTAGGCTATCAAGTTGACAGCCTATAGACAAATGGAAGAAAAGCGCTGTCGCCAAAAACGTCATTTTTCCTGGGATTCATCGGTTTTTTGTGTGGCAGTTCATCCGACATTTTTTAATTTTAAAAGCGTGTTTTAATTCAATATAGAAGTGTGATCGTAGCGTGAATCAACGAAACCATCCATCACCCGCTCCGTAATCGAGCCTAAAAAGAGGGTGAGGACTTCGCTTAATTCGCCATTTTTCGTACAAAACTTTTAAGGGCAACAGATGCGCCCTTTTCCGCCAAAACTTGAAATTCCGTAAATAATTGATATTTTGCTATTTCTGCATCAATATGTATGGAATGAGTGCTACATACATAATTCAAAAGGGCCTACAAAGACCAAAAAGGGCCGCCCTTATGGTAACTTATGTATGAGAATATCTGACATATTGTTTTTTTCATAAAAAGTCTGAATTCGCTGTATTGATCCGAGAATGTGCTAACCTTCTGATTAGCTTCCATCAGGCTTTACGGTCTAATGTTACCTTCTCGCCTTCCCCTTTAATGTCCCCATTAGTCCAACCTTACATTTTCTCCAAAGATTTTGCTACATAAAGTGGTTAAAGGGTGTACGGCTCTTCAAAATCAAGCTTACAAAGGATATTAGAAGGGTCTCTGGCAAAAGAGAAAGAGGGAAAAAAAATCTTTTGAGGAGATAAATTTTGAATTTGTCCGAGGAAAAAGCGATAACCATAAAAAAGCATTCTTGGACGTAAATCTAACGTAGATTTGCAATATTGATTGTGGAGCGCGCGGGGAGAAAAAATCGGAGGGGCACCCGGAATTGAGGATCGGCTATCAATGTATGCACGTTGTTCAGACGTCCCTGGAGTGACATTAAACGCTTTATGGTCCCCTTGAGGGTCTCCGCTCTATTTTTGACGTAAATATTAAATATTTTTAAAGTGTATTGGGTACTAAAAATTATACAAGGATTTTTGATGAATCAAAATACGCCTGAGGAAGTTTCTATTGTGTTTTGCGGGCTGGTGCGTCAAAAGCCGAAGGCGTGGAAAGGGAAAGAGCCGACTCCTAAATAATGCAGCGTTTTCCTAAAGTAAACAATCTGCCTTCCGAACAATAATGGAACCCCCTTTACCGCACACGCCGCTCCCTCAATTTCTCCTCACAATTATCTAATGGCTCATTCAGCGTCTTGACTTATGTAAAAACGTTCGACGAGTTATTAATAAATGGATTGATGAATTAAGATAATGGAAGCGGCTACCAATTACGAAGAGGATCGATATGTTTGTTCTGATACAATTGAAGTCTATTGAACTTGAATCAAGTCAAGTTAAGCCTTCGACTATTGTCGGCATCTCTATTGTTCCATTTAAGGCCACGTCCATTGACTGCATCTACACGTTTTCTTCGCTTTTCGAACACTTTTCCTGTCTGTTTAATCTTCGGTTCATTTGAATCAGAGTCAACAGGGAAATATTGAAATTGATGTTTGTACACGGGGGTTCTTTTTTTATCCTTCATCCAGAAAAAGGTGTATTAGAATGCACCCCCTCAGCAATATCGCCTCGGCGAACCCCTCAAACAACATATATTTATATAATTCCACGATCTCCCACTTTCAGGCCCCTCATCTCTGTAAATTTTCTGAGGGGCAAACAGGGGGGCAGGTAGACCTGGCAAATAGGTGCAGTTTCATCCGACCCCCAGTCAATTCCATGACTACATCATGAAAAAAACAAAACTCTTACATGCTTTAAAAAAAGGCTTTCTTTTTAGGTCCCGCTTAAACTGGAGGAAAAGACCAAAGAAAAATGCAGAATGAGACAACTAGAGAGACGAACAGGGTGGCCAGTAAACGGCTCGTGGGTCCTTCCATCGGCGCGCAAAGGCAAGTCATCACAAGAAAATTATTGTGATACCCTCGACAGACAGTTCTTGCATAAAGATGGTCCATTCTATGAAATAGTGGCGTTTATACCCTTTCCCAGGGAAGCAGAATAATGCCATTTTTTTGGGAAAGATTGGAAAAGACACTGACTTTTTCCCGGTCAAATTTTTGTCGATGGTGATAATATGTAATCCTAATTTATATTTGCTCGTGGGGCGGATCGGTCACAAGGGACTCGTTAGAGACTGAGCCAAAGAGGGGCCATTGTAAGTTATGTGCATGGTTGTTAGTACGTCTCAAGGTTTCTTACGTCTTTAACCTTTCTTACACTTTTTCTTTTTCACCCAAAGAACAATTAAAACAAGGAAGACAAAGTGAAATCTGGACGTCATGGTCGTGCTTAAGTGATTTTTGAAATCCGGAAGAACCACACGAGGAATGTTTTTTTCTCCAAATAAAACGTGGAATTTTTTTTTCGACTATGATCTCAAAATTGCGATAAAAAAAGTTCCGGTTTGAAGAGCTTCCAACGATAACTTCCTCAAGGATACAGGAGGAGGAAGTATTAAGTAGGAGAACTAAATTTTTGTAAAAGTTGTGAAATAAATTTGGTGGGTATCGCAGTAAGTCTTGAGGAAGTTAGAAATTTTAGGTATTTTTGTTGTTCGTTTTCTGTTTTTTGAAAAAAAAAAAATAAAAATTAAGTACCTAATAAATCGCCATTTTATTTTCCGTTAAAAAAATTCTTGAGGAAGTTAAAAAAAAAAAAAAAAAAATTATTTTGAAAATTTTATATCAAGGTAGAAATTCAGTACGGTTAGCCAAAGAGAGGCCGCCCTCGAGCCGGCGAAGTGACTCACATTTCTGCCTAGAAAAATTATTAAGTAAAAAAATTTTGGAAAATTAAAATTTTAAAAACATGGAAAATTTTTAAATAATTCAAGGAATGTTTAGTGAAAATTTGGTGAAGATCGGACCAACGGTACGCCCACAGCGCTCATTTTAAATCTTTGAACAGTCATATCTCCGCCATTTTGAAAAATTTCGAAAAAAGCTCTCGTCATTTTCAAGATTTCTGTGAAAGGAAGCTTGTGTATAAATTTGGTGAAGATCGGATGAAAATTGCGGCCGTGAAGTGTTCCGGAAAAAGTGGCGACGGACGGCCGGACGGCCGGCACCACAGACAAAGTCAGGATCGGCAAAGATCACTTATCAGATTTATCCTACGGGGTCTGGAAGACCCTTTTCTAGTAACAGGGGGTCGGAGGGTATCACAGTAACTTCTTGAGGAAGTTAATACGAGTTGAAATTATTCCAGTTGAACGGGTATCAATTGGGACATAGGGTACGATAAAGAAGGAGGGGTGTCTAAATAGCCAAAAAGCACAATAAAGTCTAATACAGAAAGGCAATCCGGTCGTTAAGCAATCTTTTGGATCTTCAAGGAAGGAAGAGCGAAGTAACGACCCTATCTAATCTTCACGATATTTTCCTCCCTAAGGGTCGATGTTAACACATTCCGAAAAATGAAGACTTGAAAGGTGTGACAAGCAAAAAAGACAACTATTGTACATCGAGAGTAATGCAATAACTTCTCTTTGAGAAAGTTGAACAGGATGGATGACGAAAAACATATGAATCCCCGTCAATTACGCGTTTTTTGATTTTTTATGTTAACCGATGCTTTCATGAAAGACTTTTCAGCCATAGAAAATACTTGTTTTCATATTCCTTCCCTTTTAATCTTCAAGCTTTCGTAAATTTTTTACAAAAAAAAAGGGAAGAAAGGAAAAAACGGGGAGGCCTGAAAAGGTGATTACATCATGAAATGCAGTTCACGTATTCGTACAGGTCATCGTCATGGGGATGCAGGGGAATTAGGGATGTTTCACCCCCTCTTATTCAACCGCACACCCTTTCCTTTAAAACGTAGAAGAGAAAAAAAATATAAAAGGAGGCCATAATGTCATTTAATTAATTAGAAAAAAAAAAGTTTTAACGAATCCAACTTTTCTGAATCAAAGGATTCAGATTTGAATAGAGCCTTTTCAGAAAAAGTTTAAACAGTTTAAAAAAACGACATGGAGAGTAAAACAATAATTTTTTTAAGGAAGTTTAAATTTTTTTTAAATATTTGATATTAAATGGGTGAGCGTGAAAAATTGAAAAAGGGAGCATCTAAGGGGAGGTAAAAAAAAATTCCAAAAGAAGCTTTCGCCCCATTTGGCTCGTTGAGTAGTTTTTCTTTCACGGGTTTTACCGCAGAGTGCCCCCTTCCAATGTGGCCTTCCTTTTCAAAGTATCCTCTACGTTTCGCAATAAAACTTTGATACAAAGCTTTTCGACTCGGGAATAAAAAAAGAAACGAAAGATTTAGACGAAAAAACAGGGGGGCCGAAATCCTCGATAATTGGACCCGGAGAGCCGAGTTTTTAAAGCGAGATTCATGCTTCGTTTGGTACTCGATTATTCGGCGGCGAATTCAAAAAACAGTAAATGATTTTTTTTAATAATATGGCTAATGGCGCACGTCAAAAAATACAGTAATCTGTTTGAGGCAAAATTATGAAGGCACTGGACTGATAAAGGATTAATTTTAAAATCATTGAGCAGTGGGCTCTACAGTTAAAATGTTGAAAATGATCTTTCCAAAAATGTTCAGATTTTTGTTTATAAGTCTCAATGCGGGTAAATACTAAAAGCTTCTTTCTTTGCATTATTTCTTACGAGGAGATGAATTAATGAAAAGATCCCAGGGAAGTAAGGTTTTCCGAAAATTAAATCATGAGTAATTAAAAAGGAAAGATCAACAGTGCTAGAAATAATTTATCAAGTCCCTTTCCCCTTCGTTTTAATTATACTGAAAACCTTCCGGAAAAACGAGGGAAAGAGAAATGCGATTGAACTTGATCGATAGTTTTCTGAATGGGATCGGAGACGTGCTTAAACTCCTCTTCTACCTGTGCACGAGGAAAAGTAGCCATGGAGACTAATGCACTTATCGTGGAAGAACCCCTCTTTTTTCTAACTATCTAACCCTCGGGACAAAACTATGAAAAGGAGGGAAAGTACTAGCCCTATGGGAACTTCTTGGTGAAAATTGGTTCAAAAATGTGGCCGTGAGGGGTTCCGGAAAAAATGCTACGGCCGGCCGGAACCAAAGACAAAATTGAGATCGGCATAGACCAGTGATCGCTTTGACCCTACGGGGATGGAAGACCCTTCCCCAAAAACCCGACATGGACGGAAAAACTAACATCTTTAAGGAAGCCTTCGGCCTTGGGAACGACTCGCCCTTGAACGTAATGCCGATAATGGCCTATTCGCTCGACTGCTCGGTCTGTCTAATGACGCCCCTTATCCGCACCTAACGATAATTTTGTATTTGAATTTTTACCTTTCTATTTCTAAACTACCAAACGCGTTGTTTCTATCTTGATTTCTAACAGGCCAAAATGACCTTTTCTAGCTTGATTTTAATCAGTTAGCCTCGGAACAGGCAAATCAGAAGACTGAATTTTTGAGTGTTGCAATATGCAGTTGCCATGGAAATCAACTCGCATTTTAATAAATATGTCAACTTCTTCGGGATCTGTTTGAAGTTGGAGCACGTCCAAAAAAGTTCGCCCCTTCATAAGACGAGAAAATTCCCAAATTGAGTTTGTACGTTATAAAAAAAACAGAGGAAGTTTTAAAAATTTCAAATAAAATCTCCAAGGGCTAATTCCGGAGGGAAAGTGTTCTTGTGGGGGTAATGAAGGTGTACTAGAAGAAGTGGAGGGGACGATGCTCTATTAGGGTAATGCCGAAAGCGCTGCACCGAGGAAAAGACACTTTAATATCTGTCTCAACTTTGTTAATCTTGCGGAAATAAATCATTGTTGGAAGTAAATGTACTCTGCGGAAGGGGGTAAGCAAATTGGGGCTCTTGAGTCAACACAAATTGTAATTACAAGGGGCCTCCGCGTTGGGGAGGCGAGGGCTGTAAACATGGAGTAATTAAACAATAGCCTTACGTCGTGTGAACCCCGAGGGACGCGACCGCAGGTTGTCCGGCGGGGATCTCCCCCCCTCGGCTACGTTTCTCGGAAAACCATGAATACTCTACAAAGCGTAAATAACAAATAATGAAATAAACATTTAATGCTGCAAGAGCACGAACACGGCAACGAACCACAACATAAAGCGTTTCGCCATAAACGACTTTTTCAATAAATGCAAGTCGACATAAAAAAAGTGCAAGTCACCATAACGCTCTCACTATAAAAGCCTTCTAAACTTGTAGTCACGCCATACAACTGTTTCTGTCGCTTGGGATACATCTCACCATAAACTAGGGACAGCCAAAAAAAGCAACGCGATTATGGCGAAACGACAAAAACCTTAAAACTTGACAGTTCACATAATGCGATTCAACATAAAGCATCACCATGAACTAGGTAAAGCGAGCCAATGGGATCAGCTCATTTTATGACACAAGGGGGTTCATTTTTTTCCCTCGCGAGTATGTGCGAATTGCATTATGGTGAACTGTCAAGTTTTAAGGTTTTTGTCGTTTCGCCATATTCGCGTTTTAAACGGTGAAAATAGGCTTGCTCTTTGGCTGCCCCTAGTTTATGGTGAGATGTATTATGCCCAAACGACAGAAACAGTTTTATGGCGAAATGACAAGTTCTTTAAATTGAAATTTTCTTTATGTTCAACTGCGTTATGTTGAAACGACAAATAAGTCGAAACGACAAGTGCTAAATCTCTTCTTTACAGTGAGATGTATTATGTTCAAATGCATTATGGTGAACGTTTTCGACTAGTTTCTTTATGTTGAGTTGCGATTTTTATGGAGAACGGTAATCGGGATTTCTGCTATTTTATGGTCAAATTATGGTGAACCGCATTATGTCGACAAGTATGCACTATCGCATCGCATCATCTTCGTCCGTCATTTCGTCATCTAGACACACCGGAAAATCAGCCACACATACTCTATTTCTCCGTGGGGCTGATGTGCTACACCACAACTGTCATATGAGAAAACATATGATTTTTAAATAACATCCTCTCAGTCTAGGAAAACGCATTGCACACAACATAATTCATCTCTTTCTAAATTAGAGGTGATCTACCACCCTACATACTTTTTAAAAAATGCGTTCATTTACTTCTTTCTGGTCTCTCATTTCCTTGTGTTAGAGGAAGTTCAAACAATGTTTTTGAAAAAAAGAAATTTCCGAGCTATTAGCCTAGAAGAAAAAAGGAGTTTCGCTACATAAACTGTTCTCAGAGAGTTTCTTCAACATGAAATATCCGGTCGGTTATCAACGAAAAAAGAAAATGACTGACTCAGTGGATAGCTACCGTTTGAAATCTGACTCGATCACGACTAAACAAAATCTAACTATCAGCGTCTGGGCACGTCGTCACGTTTCCCCACCCTCCACCTTGTAAAAGAAAACTAAGAAAAGGATGAAATTAAGGTTTCTAGAAGCCTTAAGGTGTCAGGAAGATAATAGGGACCCCTAATCCGGTGGTTCGATTTCTGAATACAAAACATGCAGGGACCCGTTAGACATACGTGAGAGTTATTATCACGGAGATAATCGGTTAAAGAGACATTTAAAAAATTGTTGCTTAAAAGGCAATGAAATATTTAATTTCTCTATTTTCTCCATAATAGGAAGTCTTGTTTTCGTTTTATCGCCATTGTTTATCGCCCCTAAACGATTTAACGAGAAGTTATTTTTTAATGAGGTACATATAATTTGACCTAAATTAAGTCGAAGCAGTAAGATTATAATAGAATCACTACTCCTCGGCGCTTCAAGATCGTGATTTGAAATGAGGAATAACAATTTTTTTGACCTAAATGAAGTCGAAACAATGAGAAACTCAAGTGGAAAATGACAAAGCGTGAATGAGGATTGAAAAGACAAGAAATATGCCATTGTTCTCCTGAATGGGCGTGGGCGAATCCATCACGATGTGTGCAACTTCGTGTCGAAATCGATTTGAACATAATTTCGGAAGTCCGAAAAAGATCCTGAGGGTGTACAGGGGAAAAAAATAAAGAAGGGGCGTTTTCTCTGAACTTGATGCCTTCGGGTCACGAAACTTAATAATAATGGCACACTTGTTACTCTCGAAGTCGTGAATAACTGTTTTCGAGGAGAAGTAGAAGGAAAAAATTTGGCCTCTTCGTAGGGACATGTTGAACGGTGAAAACAATGAGATTGTGTGGGTTTTAATTGCTGTATTGTGTCGACGTAAAACAAAACTCTTTAGCCAGGCGCCACTGAGACGGCCACTGAATCATTGTGGACTCATCGGCTTTCATCCACCCGACCATTATGCGACGTATGTAAATATTGTGAAATTTTATTCTAAATGGACAACTATAAATAAATTAAACTCCACCAGGCTTCTCTGTTTGTTATGCCATGAGGGACAACACGCTACCACCGCCCTGAATAAGCTTACAAGGTCCCAAATAGGGCAGTCACATTTCTATCAAGCGTAGGCCACACTGCTTTGCTCTATCATTCACCGCTGGAACGCTTTTAACCAATGGCTTCGGAGAGCCTAGGATAAGAAAGTCTCAATGGACAACTATCAATAAATTAAACTCCACCAGGCTTCTCTGTTTGTTATGCCATGAGGGACAACACGCTACCACCGCCCTGAATAGAGCTTACAAGGTCCCAGAATAGGGCAGTCACATTTCTATCAAGCGTACTGCTTTGCTCTATCATTCACCAATGCTTTTAACCAATGGCTTCGGAGAGCCTAGAATAAGGAAGTCTCATGAGTCATGAGCTATCCTGCTCTCGAACTAGCAAACTTCATTCAAAAAACCCCTATTCATCTTCTAAAATTTAATAACACCTTAAGAGCTCCTATGAATGAAAAAATGTTTTTAAAAAAACCATTTGAATTCCGATGCAAGAGCATCCTAGGAATAATTCACAGGCCATAATTAAAACTAGACAAAAAAAAAAGATGGGCTATATAATAATAATGTTTAACTACTAAAACTGGTTCTGAAGGCTGGGGGTGTATAAATTAAAGCATATTTTCGCCCGGATATTTCTCACGCTCTTCGCTTCTTCAGGTAGGCACGTGGGAGGAATCTTTTCTTGGACCGGATCCCTTCGAAACTCCCGCGTAGTCTGAAGAAGCGGTCACTGGGCCGCGGGCAGACCGGTCAATTATACGTTAACTGTTTCCTACTCCCCCCATCTCGGCCATCCTTTCGTATACTTTTAAATTAAAACACTTGTTTATTCTTAATCTAAAATTAGTTCCGGGTTAGGTTTTTGGTGAAAAGTGTCCAGGGTGGCGATGGTCATCACATCAATAGCAAATTTTGTTCATTTTCTTTCTTTTGCCTATGCCTAAGCTTTGTTCCAACCGCAGTTTGAAAATGATATGAAACTCCTGGAACATGCGCAGAAGGACGTCAAATTACTTCAGATTTGATGGGCAAACGATTTGAATGACGTCAAATATGACGAAATCCTTCTGCTGCAGGAGTTTCAAACTGCAGTTGGAACAAAAATATTGAGCTCCTCTGAATACAGGAGGGAACAATAGGAATACGATTGCTACCACTAGGTTACGCTGTTCCCTATAAGCAATGTACTCCTCTTAAGTACTCCAAAATTACCATTTCTAACAAAAATATTCAAATTCTAAAATTAGATAGTTCCGGAATGACTAACGATTGAGGTTTGTAGGAAACCCCCAAGGGTTTTAAATACTTAATTCCATATTTCCTACCTAAAAGGATATAAAATATCGGTAAATGTGAAAAATGTCAATCGCTGTGATTAGACATAAATTGAGACGCATGGTTTTGGATAAAAACGAGGGGGAGAGTGAAAATGATCGATTGTATGTCATACGAATCATTTTCCTCGTAAATCTAGAAGAACGGACATTTTTTAAAAAGAAAAAAAATTTCCTAGGACTAGGAGGTTTATTAGGGAATTGCGTTTCAGTCTGTTTGACACGGGTGTTACGCTTCGAAAATCGAAAGTGTTCTTGAACCCTCATCCTCCCACTTCCTGGGTTCTTTACAAAAAAGAAAAAAAAAGGGCGCCCTGACTCCTTTTGAAAAATGAGCCGTTTTTATTAGAAACGATTTTATAAAATTCCTAAAAGACAAAAGATGACTCAGCACAATTACCGCATTGAAACGCCCTTTACTTAGAAATACGACGGTTTTTCGGTATGATTCAGGAGTAGTTTGTAATTTTTTTTTATGATCTGTGAAGGACAACTATGAAGGCAGAAGACAGAGTTGATCCACTTTGTCAAATACTTTTTCCATTTAGATCGGTGACCTTAACAATTTCCAAGGTTTTTCTCATACTTAATTGTGCGTTACGGTTCAGAGCTAGTGAAAAAAAATCAGGTTTACCAATCATAATACCATATAGCAAAAAAAATTACTAGCTTGAAGAACTTCAAACGAAAATTTCCTTAAAGAGAAGTAGTAATATAGGAGGGGAAGTTTAAAGGAGAGGAAGTACGGCCGGCCGGAACCA
The DNA here is from genome assembly GCA_014119065.1 of Orius insidiosus. NCBI lineage: Eukaryota > Metazoa > Arthropoda > Insecta > Hemiptera > Anthocoridae > Orius > Orius insidiosus. Next base: position 21,971 of record JACGAQ010000922.1, on the reverse strand, counting down.
CAGACGAAGGATAGATCAATAATCGATTTGACCCTACGGGGTTTGAAGACCCTGCACCACAACCCAGTCATGGAGGGTAAAACGATAACTTCTTTATGGAAATTGGAAAAAAAAATATGAAATTTAAATGTGGAATAATTATGCCGTTTGATCGAAAACAAAATTATTTTTTCGCCCTCAAAACGTAAATAGGATCGACTTGAGAGTCAACAAGTGTGTCTTCTTGATAAACAATGTTCTAAAAACGGAGTTATTTTTTCTTTAATTTTATTTTCTCTGTCTTGTTTTGATTTTGTCCCGAAATAAGCAATAGAAAAAGAGTTAGCCTTGGTACACCCGATACGTGACGGGTTCGGAATCGTCTCAATTACGTCATGGGAAAATTGATTTTCGCATTTCATTTTTTGTTCCCATCTCTTTTGTAATATGATTCATGTCGGAATGATGATGTTTCGATTGAAAGAAATATTTAAGCCTTCTTTTATTTTTTCTTCGTGAAAATATACGAGGTGTGGCTATTAAATAACCGGACTGATGCTGCTGTCAGCAAAGTACGAGCGCGACGCGACAAGTTTAAACATGATTTAGTCTGAGGGTCCTTCCCCAACTCTCAGCTCGCTGGACAAGTCGTCAGGTCGCTCTGTTCGACTGTAGGAGTCGATTGAAGTAGTGTTCGCATTAGTGGCGCGTCGGAAAAATGCCAAGTAGTCAGATGGAACAACGAGTTAACCTGAAGTTAAAAAAAAAGATTTTTTTTTTTTAAAATTCGGCATCCCAGTGTTGGATCATCCACCGTACACTCCCGATCTTGCCCCCTGTGACTTTTTTCTATTTCCTAAGGTGAAATCGGCACTAAAAGGAACAAGACTTAAAGGGTGGAAGCGGTTAAGGCAAAAGCGACGGAGGTACTGAACCAGCTAACAGAAGAGGACTTCCAGCACTGCTTCCAACAATGGAAACAACGTATGGAGTGGGCATCGTGGTGGCCGCGCGTGTTAAGGCGTTAATCCCAAACATTGCGATACGGCGTTCATCTATGGGGTCCAGGGTTCAAAGCGGGCGGCCCCCAAATTGAACCTAAGGAACCTAAATGGATTTTTCTGATGGAAAACACCACTGACGCAAGGGGGCACAATAGATCGCTAAAATAGATTTAAGTGCACACTACCCCTGGAGAAAAAAAAAAAAAAAAAAAAAAATGGAGTGGTGTAGGGATCGCCAAGAGGAGTATATGTATTGAAGGAGATAAAACTTCGAATGCAATTGGAGACGAATAAAATTGTTATAACTTCAGTCCGGTTATTTAATAGCCACACCTCGTAGGCCTTCTTGATTAGAAAAAAAAAGGATTTAAAAAAATTATAAAGGTTGAATATACAAAAACATGGATGACAAAAACCTACAGGAAATTTTTAAAGGAAGTAAGAAAGCAAATTCAAGGATTTTTAGAAGTACCAGAAGGATTATAAGGGATTAAATGAATCAATAAGGAATTAAAATGATATTAAAAGATTATGTAGGTTTAAAAGCGAATTATAAAGGGCTTCAAAAGATTATTAACTTTTGAAGGAAAATCAATAAATTTACAGCTAAAAATTAAATACTAACCAAGAGCTTTTATTTCATTTTTGGACGAGTTTAACGAGGATTAAGAAGGACTTTCAGGCCATTAGAAAGGGAAAATGAAAAATTTTGCACAATTTTTTTTTTTTTTTTTTTTTTTAAAGAAGAAGAATAGGTTTAACCGATGAGCAAGAGGCTTTCTTCCTCATTGGTTAATCCATTCTTCTTCTTTTCTGGACTAGCTTTATGGGCCATTAAGGGGGGGGGGGCCCAGGCGGGGGCTCTCGCCATATTGCCGTGGCGCCCTATCAGGGCCAACTCCAGAGGAGTGGCCAACCAATTTATCCGCGGATTTTGTGGAAGAATTTCATTTGGAATTTAACTTCCAAACAAAAATCCCTCCACCCAACCCGGGATCGATCCCCGGTCTCCAATGGTGGAAGTCCAAGACATTTAACAGTTTAACAGTATCAAAAAAATTTAAGAACAATCTACTAGAAAATTATAAAGGATTTTAGATGAATATACGAAGAAAACGTGGATGACAAAAACCTACAGAAAATTAAAAGAAGTAAGAAAGCAAATTCAAGATTTTTTAAAATAAATTCGAAGGATTATAAGGGATTAAATGGATCAATAAGGAATTAAAATTATATTAAAATATTATGTAGGTTTAAAAGCTAATTATAAAGGGCGCCAAATTATTAATAATTTATAATAGCTTCGTTCCAACCACAGTTTGAAACTGGTTTGAAACTCCTGGAGCATGCGCACAAGGATTTGACGTCAAATTAGACGTCGTTCAAATCCGTCCTCGAATCCTGAAGTCATCTGACGTTAAAATCCTTCTGCGCATGCTCCAGAAGTTCCATACCAGTTTCAAACTGCGGTATAAAGCTAATATGATTCATGTTGGAAAGATTTTCGAATAAAAGAAATACTTAAGCCTTCTTTTACGTCATTTTTCTTCATGAAAATGTAGACCTTCTTAATTAGAAAAAAAAAAGGATTTTCGATAAATATACGAAAAAAACATGATGACAAAACCTGCAGGAAATTAAAGGAAGAAAGCATATTCAAGATTTTTTAATTTTGTTAGAAGGATTATAAGGGATTAAATGGATCAATAAGGAATTAAAATGATATTAAAGATTATGTAGGTTAAAAAGAGAATTTTAAAGGGCGTCAAATGATAATTAAATAATAAAGGATAAAATCAATAAAAATACAGTTAAAAATTAAATACAAAACAAGTGCTTTAATTTCATTTTTGAACGAGTTGACCAAGGATTAAGAAGGACTTTAAGGGCATAAGAATGTAAAATGAAGAAATTTGCATGATTTTAGAGGATTAACATATTCAAAAATTTGATGAGAATCTATTATGGATGACACTAAATTTATAGGGAATAAAAAATAGAAGTAAATTTTTTTAAGGTACTAAGGCTTAAGGAGATTATGAAAGGAAGAAAAAAATTCAACGGTAAATTTTGCAGATATTTTGCATAGAATTTTTCTTTCTTTTTTTTTTCATTGCATAGTAAATTTTTTTTGTTAATTTTACCTTACTATCTTTGCGGGAATAAATGGTCGTGTTATTTAGCCGCGAGTGGGTTTAAAAATATCGTAGGTGGGATGCACATGGATAGAAAGACACGGCGAGACTGTATGTGTACAATAGACGAGGGAGGGCCCCCACTCCAAATGGACCTACAAGACTCCCCACCTTTATATTCCTTATTCTTTTCAAAGCCCCGAAAGATCCTCCAGGTGAGGTAAAAAACTTTTTTTTTTTGTCAAATTAAATGAGGGAAAACGTTCGATAAACCCAGGTCGGTTTTTTTTTCCAATTTTGTCTCGGGTATCTTCCGAATCTGGGATTTCTGAAGAGGGGGAAAGACCGTTTGACAAACCCGATGACCCAATTCGTCCCAATCTTGAACTTGCCCTACGACATTTTGACGAAACCGCTATTTTTAACTCTTCATTTGTTTAATTACTTACTTAAAGTGAAAAAAAATTAAAAACTGACTATTTTTGAGCAAAATGGAGAAGGCGAAACGTTTTTACAGTCCCGCGTATCAGGCACAAAAAAAGGGTTTTTATAGATAAATAAAGTACCCACTAGTCTGTGTCCCATTTATTATAGGAGAGAAAGGACATCAAATTTTTTTGTTTTCTCAAGGTAGAAAAAATGAACTTCTTCCCCCATCCAGCCACATAGAACCGTAAACTGCCCCCTACCCCCCCCCCCCCCAATAATTCTATACAAATATAAGCTTTGTTCCAAGTTTGAAATCGGTTTGAAATTCCTGGAGCATGCGCAGTAGGATTTGGACGTCATATTTGACGTCGTTCAAATCGTTTGTCCGTCAAATCTCAAGTCAACTAACGTCAAATTCGAAGTCCAAATCCTTCTGCGCATGATCAGGAGTTTCAGCGGTTGGAACAAAGCTATTATAGTCCATCTAAACCTGGGACTAGAAAAAAATATAGATTTTTTTTACGGAAATGTGCAGGGTACTACTAAATTTTTTGCGGGACATATTCCTGCTAGAGATTCCATCGTAACTATCGAACGATACAAGCGTGAAAATGGTTGTAAAAGATTTACGACCTTTTTTTTTGTAATGTTTATTTTAGTTTCCGCTTTTTTCAGATTATTGGACGTTGAACCTAGATCGGCGATAATCACTTTTTATTTTTTATTTTATTATTTCAGTGTTTCCCAGAATTTCCGAAAACATGCTCACACGAAATATTATAAACAAATTCCTTTAAAGATCAATTTTTTACTGAACATTAATTAGCAAATAAAAAAGAATAAATATTTGTTGAGTTCAACAACAGGTAGTATCACGTGATGTCCGTATTTACGTCACGAATGCGGATTTTTTTTAAGGTTATTTATTTTTTTCATTTAAAAACCCTATAAAACTACAAATTTTATTAATGTAATGCACATAATTTTTACATTTTATGTTTTAGATTTCATCACTTCCTGAAATGAAAATCAAAAAAGTCTTTTGATAATTCTCAACATTGACGATTTTAAACAACCTTTGATTTTTCCAGTTTACAAAATGCCTTTAAAAATCTCTTCCTGGTCTATAAATAAAGCTGGGGGGAAAAATGTGACTGAAAAAGTAGGGTAAGTGGACGTTAAAAGAGTAAACAATGATATTTTTAATTGAGTTAATTTCCATAATTGAGTATTTTAAGGAGAGAGAAAAAAGATGTTCTATGTTAATGTTAGGTTTGTTTGTGTTGAAAGAGAAACGGTTATTTCCAGTGTTTGGAGGTACCTTCTTTTAGACTGGAGTAACAACAAAATTTTGGAAGTTGTACCAAAATACAGCTGCCCTTCATTTCCCTTTGTTTTGACTTGTTTCCCTTTTTGGATAAAGATTTTAATTCTGGTTGGAAAAATATTTCATCTCGTTCGTGTTCAAACAGAATCGGGAGCCCGAGAAAATCGAATCCTCTAATTTGAAAATTCCCATCAATCAAAATAGAAGTAATTACACGTTAGGAAAGTGCGTGAGGTGCATATGGGAAGATTCTGACACGATATCTGATTACGAATTCCGGGTGAAATTTTTAAAAGCGGAATTTTGTGGTCTGTAGGACATTTTGGTGTTTTATTAACGAGGGGAGGACAGTAAACAATAGAAACGCCCTAGCAAGAACGATAACCATTGTTCGCAAGGCAATTAACTATCTCATTACTCGTAACGTAGAAGCAATGATTCACCGTTAACAAGATCGTTTTCAAAAGGCTTTTGATTTTCCCTTCTTAATTTGATGAAAAAGTCACTTCGCGTATTCACTCTTGAGTCCATATTTTAAACAGTCACTGGGTTTATTATCTGACCTAAAAATCTTCTCCCACGCCTGTCGCGGCCGTCTTCGAGGCGACATAAATCAGACGTTTTTAATTTACTCTTGTCCACTATTCCCCTGAGGAGGGAGAAAGAGAGAAGTTTACTTTGGGTACCGTAAATAACCACCTGGGCTCAACTGGTACGTAAACAACGAAGTAAATATTAACTTTTGAACGGGACGAATTTTCAAAATCGCCCACACCCGAGGGTAAAAACGGGGAGAAAAAATAGGGGAGAGAGCCTCGTTTAAAATTAAACATTCGTTAAAACATGAAATGAGGCCTAAACTCGTTAATTTTTGTCAGAGATTTTTTTTTCTCACATTTTGTCTTCCAAGGGAGGAAAAAACCCCAATGATTGAGCTCCGGTAATATCCGTATATATTTTCTTCCTTAAGTCTTTCAAAATCTTCAAAAATGGCGACCACCCAAGTCCCATGATTTATTCATTAGTTCAAATTGGAGCTTTGCAGAATAGTAAACATTTTAAATAGCCGTTTACCTCACAAAAAGCTTTTTAAATAAATCAGACGTACTTATCGTTTATTTCACAAACTCATCAGACTTTTCGTCATTTTATCTACTTTTTTAAATAATCTTTAAGGCCTGAAAGGAAGCTTTTTATGTACAGTTAGAGAGAAACAAGAAGTCTTTCGACAAATCACTTTTTTTTAACTTCCTTAAAGAAGTTATTGTGTTTTAATCCAAAGGATTAAAAATCCTATATTTTACTAACAGAAACCGTTCGAAATCAATAGTTTGAACTATCCAAGTTATCGAGATTGTAATTGGTAAAACATGAGTGGTCAAAATAGAGAGAGAGAAGAAAAAAAAAAGTTGAAAACAGAATAATGACCAAGGGGATTTGATTACAGGGTTGGAAAGACCACCGAATCAAATTACAACGTGGCGGAATTAAGGGGAATAGACCAAGTTTAAAATTATCCTTTGACGAGACAGGAAAAAAAGGGCCTTTTTGGTCAAGTTAACCTTTTTTTCAAATCTAGATTCAGATTTTTTTTTCAGAGGGCAATCGCCATGTTGACCTGGTAACGGGATTTAAGAAGGAAGAGTGCGATTTTAAGCCGATTTCAACGCGAATAGTTTTCTTTCAAAATGACCTATCGACATCAGTTTGTTCCAACCGCAGTTTGAAACTCCTGGAGCATGCGCAGAAGAATGTGGACGTTTGAAGTCATCGACGTCAAATGCATACTCCAGGAGTTTTAAACTGCGGTTTGAACAAAGCTATTGATTCTGATCCTTTTTGGGCTTTATTTAGCAAGAAATAAGATTTTATAATGTGGAATACTTCTTGGGGCTTCTTTGACCTTTAGAGAAAATGAACTGAATAATTCCTTTATTATGAGATTTCAGGGGTCATTTTGACCGAATTAATCTTCGCGATTCAGCTGGTACTCATCGCCTTCCCAGGCTGGGATGGAAGGAAAAAAAGATGGTTAATCTACTTTCAGTATCGTTTTATCATTTTATTTCACGTTTAGAAAGAAAAGAAAAAAAAGTTGGAGCTATTTTAACGAGTGTGTTTACTGAGGGGGCCCTTACATTCACAACGGTTCGGCCTTAATGCGATCCCTATCGTGAAAAGACAGAAAATAACGTCACGACACGCCAGTCCCTTAACACGTCCCCTGGCAATAAAATAAAAAAATAAAAAAGCGCTCACCATTTGTCCGGCTGTTTTGGGCTTCCTTTGAATATCTGGAACTTTTTGATTCGCTGAAAAAAAAATTAATTTAAGATTAAAACCTTTAAACAGCAAAAGAGATCTTTTTAGTAATTATCTGTTTTGTTTTTCTACTACAGGGAACCTATTTAGGGAAAAAAAGGGGGATCGTGGAAGGTCTAATTTGCATTTATTCCCTTTATGGAAGTCCCGGGCCTAGACTGGCCGCATCGACCCCTAACCATCTTTGTTTTTTATAAAAGGAAACCTCCATAAAAGATTCCTTAAAAAAAGGGGGAGGTGAATTTTTTACGAAATTAGTTCAAAATAAAACCATCCTGGATATAATTGGATTAGGCAATAGAGAGAAAGCAACCGGCTGATTTATCTCAAGAGATACCGAAGATTAAAAGAAGTTATTGGAAGCCTTTCATAATATTTTGAGGTGGAAAAGAAAATAGTGTCAAGATCTCGTAATCGCAAGACTAAAGATTACAATGTTGGCAAGAGTGGAATTTTTTGACGTTTTTCTCGGTTCTAGGCAGAAAATGAAAATGGCAAAACGTGAACGTCCTATCTTACGAGACAGCGGCGTTTTTAGCCTTCCTCTTCTTTTCCTTTTTACGTCTTTTGCTTTTAGTGCCATAAAACCGAGAAAAACGTAAAAAACAAAAAAGAGGAAGGCTAGGAACGCAGCGCCGTCTCTAAATTGCTGTCACAAGACTAAGTTCTAGTGAGAAGGATCAATATAGGAGGGGGAAGTATAAGGGGAAGTTTAAGGAGAGGAAGTATAAAGGAGGGGAAGTTTAAGGAGAGGGAAGTATAAAGGAGGGGAGTTCAAGGAGGGGGAAGTATAAAGGAGGGGAGTTCAAGGAGGGGAAGTATAAAGGAGGGGAGTTCAAGGAGGGGAAGTTAGAGGAGGAAGTATAAAGGAGGGAATTCAAGGAGGGGGAAGTATAAAGGAGGGGAGTTCAGAGGGGGAAGTATAAAGAGGAAGTATCAAGGAGGGGAAGGAGTGAGAGTGGAAAGTTAAAAACAGACAGTTTAAACACAGAAGATATCTGTGATCGATTTGAACGGAGAAATTCATATTTTCATTCGTTATAAACTTTTAAGTAGCCGATGAATTGATAAAATTTATGAAAGGGAAGCGATCAATCATGAAGGGGTTGTGAGGAAGATATCGGGAGGATCTACACCGTAGGACCATTAGGGCAAAAAATTGACAAAGGGTAGAAGGAAGCGAAGACAAATCACGTATTCCATTCAGTCTTCTCGATGCACCGGACGTTAAATTAAACTTCGAGAGTCCCCAAGAAATAATCGAATTCTCCCATTTAAGAATTCGGAGATTCGTCTCAGATTGTCAGAGAAAACCCGGATCCGGGAGACTAAAACAATAGAAAAAAATTGTTCTTCAAAAACCCCCATTCTCTTCCTCTGCAGGAAGGAATTCAGGAAATGCATAAAGTGGAACGAGAGACATTTATTAAGTGCTGGAAAGACGGGATGATATGAGAGGCGAGGAGCTCTTCCAGACCATGTTGCGGCTAAACGGCGCCTATTTAGGCAACCGACGTGACACCCCTACACGACTGTTTTGTATAACTCAAGACCCCTCCCTAAATGGACATCAAACGTCATTTCCGTAGCACTCTCTATAAATTATTAAACCAACTTTTTCTCTCTAGGTCATAAGGCAGAAGGCCTGAAACCTACTATTTCTAAAGAGTCGATGACCTTGACCACTAATCCACCAAGGTCTTAACTTTTTAGAAAGTAAAATTAAATCATAAATGTTCATTAAACCTTATTCCTCTTCCAGACATACGGAGGCTCTTTAATTAATGATTTCCAATTACTTGGAAAACCAAGGCCTTCTTAATTTATTAAAGAAAAGAGGGGAAAATCCTGAGTTAGGGAAGCGAAAAAAAGAGCCTAAAACGAAAATTCCTCGCTAGAATTTCCGAGGTGTTCTTTGAAAAAATAAAAATGTAAATTATTCGGAACGTCCGGGTTCGAAGGACGCTAAAAATATCAAAGGTGCTAAATTATCGTCGTGTGACATATTCAGGTGGTATTTCCTTTCCGGAACGAAATGTTGATTATCATTAATTGCCCTTTGTCCTGACACTCCTCGCTATTCTCGGAATATTTTTCGCCCACTATTATTAATGTGTACTTACTGACAGCCTCGACAAGATCAGCTAACACGACACCGTCCGACAAGTCGACAGTTAAATCTTGTAGAAGACGTTTCGACCTCGCTTTTTCCAAATAATGGTTCCCCCAGTCCGTGTATATCTGAAAAATGAACAAAAAAAATTAATTTCAGTTGAAATGGAAAGTAGAATGATATAAATAAAACATGTCAGGGTCTAACAAGACGCCTTTTATTGTGATCTGTGGCACCTTGGGAACACCGGGGTGGAAGTAAAAAGTATAAAGGTTTATAAATATGTATTTAGATGAGAAATTTTCTTTTGAGCAAAGGGCTTAAAGGTTCAGAAACGTCCAAACAAAAAAAATTAACATACAAGAAACAGAATTTTAAAAAACTATTTGAGCTCTGTGGCGAGAGTCAAAGACCACTGACCCACAAAGGCTTCCGATTAGCTAAATTTTTTTTTCAAAATGGCCTAAAAGCGGATATTTTCTTATTCAGAAACCCCCTATATTTAGGGTTAAATATATGGTTTCACTGCATTTTTTTAACGAAAGTAAAGAATTTTTATAAACTTTTGTGAGAGTTACAAATGAAGCTGGGGGAGGGTTGAATAGGTGACAAATATACCGTGTCGAAGTCCCACCCCATGTTACCTGAGGGTGATACAGCAAAAACTCCCTAAAAAAAGTTACTCAACTTTTTTTTTATAAAAGAAAACAAATGGAAGGCTTAAATCAGATTTATTATACCCTTGAGGTATAAAAATTTTTTCATTTAAATTTCGTCTTTTATTGGGTTTATTGATGTCGAAAGGGGTGGGCTTTTGGTTTTAGGTTATAGCTCATCCTTGACGGTTTATAACGCTAATCCCCCGAAGGCACTAATAACGATAAATCCCCTCTTTTGGCTTCACCTTCGCCTAGGAGGACGTTAATCATAACTTTTTGTCAACCAATTAGCCTCCTCGTAAATCATATAAATTATTTGAAAAAAGGTTTATTTTAGGCTTATCTGATTTTGAATTATCAAACACGAACGTAAAACACTTTGATAACGTTAAAAGCTCTTAAATCAACCGGGGGCGGAATCACCTTTTAATTAAAACGAGATATAAAAGGGAAAATTTATTCCGACACCTGTTTTCAGGGGATGTTTATTTTTTGAAAATAGATTGCGGAGTTGTTATGATTAGAAAGAGATTAGCGCGTAATCGGATGGAGGGTTCCCCCCTTACCGGCATTAGTTGGACCAATTTGTCTTGTCAGCGAAATCCTACTCAAAATCCTCTTTTCCTCTTACTCTACCAATCAATTCGCCAAGACGGGAACGTCAAAAGTAATAACACCTTCAAGACTCCGGTGTCGTGTGGGATTGCATAATTTTCGACATTACCGTTTCCTGCAGAAGTAGTACCTAGTACCTAGTTAGTCTGGGATTCGAACAACACAACTACTAGGATTGAGCCACTCCAGCGACCAATAGGGCTCTAGAATAGATACAGCCACGCCCACCGACCTATAGAAGCTCTTGAATGATTTAATCCACTCCCAGCGACCAATAAAGGCTCTAGAATATTTAAGCCACTCCCAGCGACCAATAGAGGCTCTAGAATGGTTTAAGCCACTCCCAGCGACCAATAGAGGCTCTAGAATGGTTTAAGCCACTCCCAGCGACCAATTAAAGGCTCTAGAATAATTTAATCCACTCCCAGACCAATAGAAGGCTCTAGAATGGTTTAAGCCACTCCCAGACCAATAGAAGGCTCTAGAAGGTTTAAGCCATCCCCACGACCACTAGAAGCTAGAATGGTTTAAGCCACTCCCAGCGACCAATAGAGGCTCTAGAATTTAAGCCACTCCCGACCAATAGAAGGCTCTAGAATGGTTTAAGCCACTCCCAGCGACCAATAGAGGGCTCTAGAATGGTTTAAGCCACTCCCAGCGACCAATAGAAGGCTCTAGAATAATTTAATCCACTCCCAGACCAATAGAAGGCTCTAGAATGGTTTAAGCCACTCCCAGCGACCAATAAGGCTCTAGAAGGTTTAAGCCATCCCCACGGACCACTAGAAGCCGTAGATGGTTTAAGTCACTCCCAGCGACCAATAGAGGGCTCTAGAATGGTTTAAGCCACTCCCAGCGACCAATAGAAGGCTCTAGAAAGATTTAAGCCACCCCCACGGACCACTAGAAGCCTGTAGAATGGTTTAAGCCACTCCCAGCGACCAATAGAAGGCTAGAAAGATTTAAGCCACCCCCACGGACCATAGAACTGTAGAATGTTTAAGCACTCCCAGCGACCAATAGAGAGCTCTGGAATATTTGAGCCACTCCCAGTACCAATAGAAGGCTCTAGAATGGTTTAAGCCGCTTCCAGCTAGCATAGAAGGCTCTGGAATAGATTGAGCCTCCCAGACCAATAGAAGGCTCTAGAAAGATTTAAGCCACCCACAAACCACTAGAAGCTCTAGAATGGTTTAAGCCACTCCCAGCGGCCAATAGATGCTCTAAGGTATAAGCACTCGAGCGACCAATAGAAGGCTCTAAAGATTTAAGCCACCCCACAAACCACTAGAAGGCTCTAGAATGGTTTAAGCCACTCCCAGCGCCAATAGCATGCTCTGGTATAAGACACTACGAGCGACCAATAGAGGCTCTAAAGTGATTTAAGCCACCCACAAACCACTAGAAGGCTCTAGAATGGTTTAAGCCACTCCCAGCGGCCAATAGCATGCTCTAAAGGGTATAAGACACTACGAGCGACCAATAGAAGGCTCTAAAGTGATTTAAGCCACACCACGGACCAATAGAAGGCTCTAGAATGGTTACGCCACTCCCAGCAATCAATTTCGCTATAAAAGCGTGGTGGAAGTCAGAGTCCTTGACCAACTACTACTTTCTTGATAGCTAGTACCTAGTTATCTCAAAGCTATCGGCAACTTCTTGTTTAAAGATTGGCCGTGCTAGGACGAGGGAGTTAAGGCAGCACCTACTTCAGGACATAAAGTTCTTGAGTTCGATTCTCACAATGGGCATTCGATTGTCGAAAAAATCTTCCCCTACTTCCAAAAGCCCAATCGTTTATTAAGCTTTCCGATAACGAGGAGAAAAAGGGAAAAAACCTGTTCCAGAAACCGTCACATGGAGGGTGTCACAATAATTTCTCTTTGAGGAAGTTAAAATATTCACCCCTGACAATTTTAAAAATCAATTTATCCTTTAGCGACAAATCAATAAATGGAAATGCATAAACAGGGATGGGTAAAAAAAGTGAAGCGTGGTCTAAGTCAGTACAGGTTGAGGGTGAAGAGAGGCTTATTTCCTTGGCGACGGTAAATCGTCCGCTATGCAAAAGGATCGCCTGTTATGCAAATTTCAATCCAGCCTCTTATTTATGTTTACCCTAACTTGCATACGGAACCCTCCCGTCGGAAAACTTCTTAAGGAATTATTTAATGTATATCAAAAGAAAAATAATTAATTTATTATTAATTTCCATACTAAATGTCACTCACAACTGTTCCACGTGCGCGATGATGTTGAACTCGTAATTTCTGATTTAATCTCAATCTCGAATAATTACTCGAGGGGTTCGACCTGACGTTTACCCTAAATTACACAAGCGTGAAATTTCATCACAAATCATCAAAATTTAACTAAATCTTTATACTTTTTCATTAATTTAAAAAAATACTAGCTGAAAATTCGTTTCAAAAAGTTAAGACTTAAAATTTAATCAAGTGTACCAAATATAGGGGAAGGTTTCTTCCTGTTTAATTAAAAGTGAACTTGGATAAAATACGCTTTCCAGATGCTTAAGGGGGCATCGAAACCGTTTATTGCACCTGAAAGTCTTTACTAAAGAATTTTTTATTTATTTTATCTTACGTAAGGTTATTTTTCGCTATAAATGAGAAACATGCGTATTTTTTGTTCTCAATAAAGCTTTAATTAAACAAAAGTTAAGGTTTTGGTAGCGAAAGTTTATCAAGACGTAAATAGTTTTCTAATTAAAAAACTCGCTGTTCTATTCCAAGTTTATACAGAAGTTAATTCCACTTTTAGAAATCGAAATTGACCTTCCGATCCTTTTACTTTTGTTTCTTTGAGGATGAAGAATCAGAGCACTATTTGGGCTTTTTCTTCGGGTTTTTGACCGAGAAACTGAAAAATTTTGCCAATTGTTGAAAGCATCTCCCAATATTGTAGCCAAGAATTTTCATTCGAAGGACTTCTGCTTTTTTCCCTTAATAATTGACACCTTAAGAATTCAGATGTGTCGCTAATTTTATGGAACAAATCAATGGATTTATGGGGAAAAAAAGTTTTTCAAACCGAACTGTTGACTAAAAACCCTTGTTTCCCTTATCGCTAACCGAGGAGATTGGGGTAAAAAAGCAAAGTTTTTGCTTAAGGCCATCAAATTTGGAAGAGAAAACCTTTTAGTGGGCCCAAAATGTACAAATATGCGTAAAAGGACCATCTGTGTATTATCTTAAATCTTTGCGACATTGCGTTCTCCTTATCTCAAAACATCGAGATTGTGGTGTAACGGGCAGACTTCTAAAATTATTAAAAAGTGGGGAATGTCTCGTTTTTTAGTCGAAAGAACCACCAGACCTCAGTTAGTTAGAAACCCATGGAAACACCAGAGAAAAACCAAGGGAAACTCCCGATAATCCTTAAAAAATGGGCTTCTCTGTCAAAAAACCGAGAAAAAAAACTACCAAAATCCTGTAAAATGGGGACTTGTGTAAAAATCCGAAGAAAACTCCAAAATATTGTATAAATTGGGCTTTTCTGTGAAAAAAAAAAAAAAAAAAAAAAAAAAAAAAAAAAAAAAAAAAAAAAAAAAAAACGAAAAATGCTGAGAAATGGAGACTTCATGTCAAAAAAACTGAGGAAAACTACCAAAATCCAGTCAAAATGGGGACTTTGAGTCAAAAAGCTGAAGAAAACTCCTATAAATATCGTACAAATGGAGCTTTTCTGTGAAAAACAGAGGAAAACTACGAAAATCCAACAAAAATGGAGACTTTGTGTCAAAAAACAGAGGAAAACTACCGAATATCCTGTAAAATGGGGACTTAAGATACAAAAGCCGAAGAAAATTCCTGAAAATCTCGTATAATGGGGCTTTTCTGTCAAAAACCCGAGGAAAACTACCTAAAATCCTGTTAAAATGGGGACTTTGTGTCGAAAAACAAAGGAAAACTATCGTAAATCTTGTAAAATGGGGACTTATGTCAAAAAGCCGAGGAAAACTCCTGAAAATCGTACAAATGGGCTTTTAGAAAAAACGAGGAAACTAGGGAAAATGGTGCAAAAATTGAGACTTTTGTGTCAAAAACTGAGGAAAACTACCAAAAATCCAGTCAAAATGGGGACTTTGAGTCAAAAAGCTGAAGAAAACTCCTAAAATCGTAAAATGGGCTTTTCTGTGAAAAAACGAGGAAAACTACGAAAATCCAAAAAAATGAGACTTTGTGTCAAAAAACAGAGGAAAACTACCGAATCCTGTAAAAATGGGGACTTAAGATACAAAAAGCCGAAGAAAATCCTGAAAATCTCGTATAAATGGGGCTTTTCTGTCAAAAACCGAGGAAAACTACCTAAAATCCAAAATGGGGACTTTGTGTCGAAAAAAAAGGAAAAACTATCGAAATCTGTAAAAGTGGGGACTTTTGTCAAAAAGCCGAGGAAAACTCCTGAAAATGTCGTACAAATGGGCTTTTTGAAAAACGAGGAAACTAGGGAAAATGGTGCAAAAATGAGACTTCATGTCAAAAAACAGGAAAACTACCAAAATCCAGTCAAAATGGGGACTTTGAGTCAAAAAGCTGAAGAAAACTCCTAAAATATCGTAAGGAGCTTTTCTGTGAAAAAACAGAAAAACTACGAAAAATCCAAAAATGGAGATTGGTCAAAAACAGAGGAAAACTACCGAATATCCTGTAAAAATGGGGACTTAAGATCAAAAGCCGAAGAAAATTCCTGAAAATCTCGTAAAATGGGGCTTTTCTGTCAAAAACCCGAGGAAATACCTAAAATCCTGTTAAAATGGGGACTTTGTGTCGAAAAAAAAGGAAAACTATCGAAATCTTGTAAAATGGGGACTTATTGTCAAAAAGCCGAGGAAAACTCCTGAAAATGTCGTACAAATGGCTTTTGAAAACTAGGGAAAATGGTGCAAAAATTGAGACTTCTGTCAAAAAAACTGAGAAACTAAAAATCCAGTCAAAATGGGACTTTGAGTCAAAAAGCTGAAGAAAACTCCTAAAATATCGTACAAATGGCTTTCTGTGAAAAAACAGAGGAAAACTACGAAAAACAAAATAGAGACTTTGTCTAAAAAAAACTGAGGATCCTGAAAATCTTGTATAAATGGGCTTTTCTGTCAAAAACCGAGGAACACTACGAAAATCCTGTAAAAATGGGGACTTAAGAGTCAAAAAGCCGAAGAAAACTCCTGAAAATCTCGTATAAATGGGGCTTTCTGTCAAAAAACCGAAGAAAACTACCGAAAATCCTGTGAAAATGGGGACTTGAGTCAAAAACCGAGGAAAACTCCTGAAAATATCGTATGAATTGGGCTTTTATGTGAAAAAACCGAGGAAAACTACGGAAAACTGCAAAATTGAGACTTTGTGTCAAAAACTGAGGAAAACTACCGAAAATCCAGTGAAAATGGGACTTCAAGTCAAAAGCCGAAGGAACTCTGAAAATCTCGTATAAATGAGGCTTTTCTGCCAAAAAACCGAGGAAACTACGGAAAATCCAGTAAAAATGGACTTTGTGTGAAAATGAGGGAAACTACGAAAATCTTCAAAAATTGAGACGTTTGTGTAAAAAAACTGAGGAAAACGACTTTGTGTAAAAAAAAACTGAGGAAAACTACGGAAAATGACGAAATTGAGACATTTGTTTCAAAAAACTGAGGAAAACTACCGAAAATCCAGTGAAAATGGGGACTTCAAGTCAAAAAGCCGAAAAAAAAAATTCTCTGTCAAAAAAAAACCGAGGAAAACTACCGAAAATTAAGAGCGGCCCTTGGGAACACCTGACCTTGTGTACAATGCGAAAGACAATTGACCTTCTGACGGCTATCTACATTTTCTCAGTACCTATTTTAAAAACAAATGTTTCTTTAAATAGTATACAAATGAATAGTATATTAGTGATAATTTTAATCTCGAGCTGCTCATCGGAATATCTTTTATCGATCCAACTCGAAGAGTTCTGTTCAGGGACTTCGAATGTAACTTTACTTCCAGAAGACGTACCCGAACTTCTTAACTATTTAGAGTATTGTGTAAAAACAAGTTTGAAAGACACAATGAATTATTTAATCGAAGAATCTGAACCTTTTTCCATCGGGCGTTCATCGAAGGGTATATCGACTTCAAAACGGTCATCGACTTCTCTAAACTTAAGCCGGAAAACGAATCCGAAATGTGCAGCGAAGACATCTTCCGAAAGAAGACAACAAAAGCGTTTCTTTCCCTCTTTACAATACGACTGTTCAGATATCGAACGATATTCTTCCCATAATTTTAGACTATTATTTATCCTCGTTGAGATGTTTTCATGATGATGATTTTGATGATAAATATTTGGAGTGGGTTGAAAAAATTATGGGTCGTTTAAAAGAAGACGATATTCCGATGGAAAGTGTGGAAGACAAAAGTGGTTTTAAAATAACAAAATATCATTCGATAATCATTTCGTTGGTTTTTGTACTTTTCGTTCTTTGCTTTTTATCGCTTTTGTTGTGCCTTTGTCAAAACAGGAAAAAGCGCCTAACTTACGAACAGGAATTGGACTCTTTAATCGACAAATATAGAAAAAGAGAACTTTCGAGATTATCCTTCGAATCTTCATCTGAAGAAGTTTATAGCCAAATAGTCATGTTGAACGAAAGATGCGAAGAGCTTTCCGGAAAATTAAATGCAGTCATTTCGGAATATTTGGACGAAAAATAACGTTATTATGAATAATAAAAGCACCTGTAAACTATTGATCGCTAAAATCTACTTTTGGCGTTTCGAAATGAACGAGCTCAGTTCTAAAATTCCAAATCCCGTTCAATGGAGTTTCTCCGTGGTTGGGTAAAACTTTCTTGAGATATCTTCCTCGACTTTACGCGTCCAAAACTTGCTAAGCTTTAGAAAAACTTTTATATTCAAGCATAAAAATTGATTTTTTTTCTGTCGTGAAGGGCGATAATTGGGTGTTGATGTAGTCGAGGGTGTTGAGGGAGAATCATGAGTCCTATCTTCTATTTGCCCCAGGACTGCCCTCCGGGTTCTCGATAAGGGGAGGGAAACTCCTGATTACCTACGTCACCATGTTCAATTAGTCTACCACACAAGATTTTTTTTTAGTATTTTTTGCTTCTTCACCCGTAAAAAAGCAATCTCTTAGAGCTAATCGTTTGGAACATTTTGGGAATTTAATATCTACACGTCCTTTAAATCAAAGGGGAAGGAGGAATTTTCAATGGAGATTCACTTATTGGCATTCGCCGGTGGACGCTTACGTGGAGTGACTTGATAATTCTCAAGGTGTGCTTTTTGGCTTACTTGAATAATTGACTTGTGATGGGCTGACGTCTTTGAGTGGTGGAGGTTGTCGGTCGAGCCCTGAGCCCTCGGCCCTCGAATGCACGCCGCCATCCCTCAACCCCATCCACCTAGAAAAAAAAAAGAAAAATTTAAGTTTCCAAAGTATATTCTGATTTTAAAAAGTACCAGGTGTCCTATGTCGACCACCTGCCCAATCCAATTATGAATACTTCGATATCGATTTCCGTTTTTTCGTGCGTGGTTTTGTCGGGGAGAATAATGTTATTGCCTTCCTACATTTTTACGATATCTCCGTTATTGCGCCTTGCAGATTTGCCGATTGGGAGGTTCATCTAAACGGTTAACGGAAAGGTCAGAGGGGTAATTTTGAAGGTAAAAATATTCGGTGGTCCCCTTTTTTCAGACTTACCCTAAAATGGAACAAAAACATCTGTCACCTAGTTCATTAACCGTTTCTATAATTGGAGACCATAAAAAGGGGACTTCCTACACGTACTACAATTAGGTGGAGAGATTTCTCTAAAGACGAAAATAAATTACGATTATAGTACTGTTCTAAAGAAAGTCTTAAAATTTACTGGGCATTGGGACAGTTGAGGGCTATTGGGGAAGGAAGCTTTTGTTGGTCGTAAGAAGGAGAGGTGGCAGGAACTAAAACAATCGACAACGAAGACTCAAGCAATTTTGGCCTTCAGTCTCTAAAGCACGTTACGAATAGAAATCCTAGCCCAACAGTTTACACGCGCATGGTGGGCTCCATGTCCGTCAAAGTTAATAGCGCGAGTACTTAGCGATTTATTCTCAATAGCTTGGCTGCAATCGGCCACAGGTTCTGGTACTTTGATTAGGAACCCCTTCCCGATGAAGTCCTAAGACCATTCTTTCCCTTTTGTCTCTTTCGGTATTTTCCTTCGGCTTGGCTTGCGTATACCATGCGCGTTTAAGCGGGGCAATCAGACCAATTTCTAAAAACCAGGGTTCAAGGGTATTTGAACAACTTCCTTTAAAGCAATTATGTGCCACTATTGAAGAAGTGCCAAGGAATATGTTTAAAAAGGGGAAAGATCAAAGGTTTCCCGGATATTATGTCATAAGCCAAAGGGGGTGCTTAAGCGATTATTAGAACCTGCTTCTATTAAAACAGCTCATCGATGAGTTTCGCCGCCGAGGGAGTTTCAGGGTAGGTTTAACAAGCTGACAATACACGGTCGCTAATGACATCCACTGTAATACGCTTTTGATATGTAAATGTTAGTGTTGAGTTCGACAAAACCTTTCCCTCCGGGGGTGAGGGTAGAACGAGCGTGAAAAAGTACGTAGTCTTGGCACGTACGTTTCTAACCTAATTGTCAGTATCAGACTCGCCCTCATCCCCATACAATCTGCATCCCCCACTCTCACTCCCTAATCAGATAACATCCCACGCCACTTTTCAACCCCCGGAATTTCCCAATATCTAGCCAAAATGAACGCGATATCTCGTGCTTTTTCGGAACGATGTAGGCTTTTTTTTTTGTTACCGCCGACCCTTAACGTCGTTATTTAATAAGAATAATTTACTAAAATTAGAAACACGCAATAAAAACTGAATAATGTTTCCTGAAAAGGTCTTAATAAAATTCCGGCTACTCACTCATGTGTGGGTTAATCTTAAACAATCAAAAGGCAGTCGCCAATGGCCAGTTTTGATTCACGAAATAAGGCAAGCGTGCTGAAAAGCCCATGATTCTGGCAGAGAAAGACTGACTTTGATGCTAAACTGCCTGCTTCGTCGTGGGCATTTTTTTCATTCTCTCCATCCTGAATCGAAAACTTTCTTTAAAGTTAACAAGAAGCAATACAGAATTCCTTCTTTCTAAACCTTAAACAACCAAACTTTTGGAAAGAAACTCTATTAGATTTCGCAAGATGTTCAAGAAGTGAGACCCTTAGAAGAGCATGGAGCTGATTCCATATGAGTTCCACATATCGATCCGTCAGCTCCTTTTATTTTATGTAAATTATGCTTAAAAAAAGTTGAATTCTCGGTAGTAAATCCATCAAAGAAGCACTTTAACATAATAAAATAAAGGAAAAAACAATCATTCCCCTTTTATGTGCTTTCCTTATCCCTTTTTCCACCCTTTTTTACCGACGCTCGGAGTTCGTTTGCTGATAGGACACGTTTAGCGGTTCATTTAAAAAAAAAAAGGATGTGCACGTGGCCGTATGTTTGTTGATTTTAGACTTTTAAAATAGGGTGTAGGAAAGGTAGAAGGGGGAAGACAGCAATTTATAACATAATGCAATTCAAGTCCATCTTAATTACAGTTAGAAGGGTGGAGATCGTATAACTGAATTATAGTTAGCGACGGGAGGGCACTTCCCTTTATAACTTCCGCAACGGGAGTTCTCAATGCCCGAAAAAAAAGGGGGTTTTGTATACGTTTTAGTTTGTTTTTTTAACTTCAAAAACGGAACTCAAGACAAAAGAGTACCAGTTGAAACACGAAGATTACGTCATAAAAATGAAACAGAAAATTATAAGAGCTGGATAATGGAGCCAAATAGGAAGAAGGCCAAAAAGGGGTTCAGGCGATTCGAAGGGGTCAGATAAATATAAACCGAAGAAGACGTTTTTTAATAAAACTCGCATGTCAACGGTTTTTTCCCTCCATCTTCTTTTTTTTTCCTCCCCTTGAAATCGCCGATAACTTTAGAATCTTTAGAGTGTTTTCTCGCGTTTCGGGGGAATCGAGAATGACTGTTTACTTTGAAGTAAGACGGAGGAGTCGCTATTGGAATTTCGAAAAGAGGGGGTGTAACAAGGTTTACCCAAAGGGAGAGGAAGTTCACTCAAATCTCAACCACGTTATCCCGCAAAAATTCACCGAACCCCCAAGAAGGAAAACTTGATCATATTTATTTCTATGATAGGTACTACACTATTTGACCATTTATTATTACGTAAACTGTGTGATTTTTCACGTTTAGCATGGGAAGTAAAACAAATCTGCATTTGCATAAAAAAATTGCTAACGTCCTTAAAATAACTTCATATCTGTAAAATTATCTTCCTTTTTTTTAGTCGACTAATTAAACCTGAGATGCGAAACGGATATTCTAATTTTCCTTTTTTTTAATTCCTTGTAAGCTCTCGTAAAATGAGGCTTAAAGGGGTGGTTTATAAAGTGTCTGCTTAGCTCTTCTTCCCTTCAATTAACTACTGATTACTGTACAAACAAAAATTTTAAAAGAAGGGTCCGCTTATAATGAGATGAAACACGTTGAACAATCTTTCTCCAATGTTCGTACGGTTTTTCCGCTCACGATTTATCCAATTTCGTTTTAATATCCGCCTTTTATTCTCCGGAGAGAGAATGAGTCACTATACGATAGGGTTTCGATCTTGTGAATCGCCCGTGAGGGAGGACATGTTGGGGGAATAAATTTTATGTACGGAAAAAATTTTAATAGCATTTGAAATTATTTACGTAGAGATTAAGCCTTGTAATCTACTCAATGGGTGGCCGTTGGTGTGTTCGCTCCGGTGAATCCCCTCCGGTTGATTTATCGTTTGTTTACACCCTTTGGAGCACTAGCGCATAATTTTCTTGCAAACTACACATCGATAAAGTTAACACCTGCCCCGTCAAGTCCAGCAACGGTGTGGCCAAAGACTTCAAGGGTTAATCCATCTACAGTCGACAACCTAAATTCGCGAGGCATATGATCCTTTGTTGTGGATTTGAAATACGGAAATCTGGCTAAAAGTGCCATTAGATCAGACCATGGTACCACCGTAGCGCATTTTAACAAATACAACCTTTGGAGCACTAGCGCATAATTGTCTTACAAACTACACATCGATAAAGTTAAACTGCCCGGTCAAACCCAGCAACGAGGTGGCCAAATGACTTCAAGGGTTAATCCTACAGTTGACATTCCAAATTCGCGAGGCATATGATCCTTAGTTAGCGGATTTGAAATACGGAAAATGGCTAAAAGGTGCCTAGATCAGACCATTGGTACCACTGTAGCGCATTTTAACAACAAAGCCTTTGGAGCACTAGCGCATAATTGTCTTAAATACACATCCTCAGTTAAA
>JACGAQ010000921.1:0-81170 GCA_014119065.1 Orius insidiosus | reverse complement strand
AACATCATTCTCGCCGTTAGGCGCATCAACTGGATTAAGCACTTTTGAAGTGAACAGGATATAGTACCCCTTGGACAAAAAACTATAAACTGGTTAAAAAAGTTGGTCTATTCGGTGCAAAAACCGGTTAAAATGTAGTCTTTTTACGAAAACCCGGTTATATAAGGGTCTTTTACCCCAAAACTGGTTAAAGGGGCCTATTCGGTGCAAAACCGGTTAAAATGCAGTCTTTTTTACGAAAACTCGGTAATATAAGGGTCTTTTCTCCAAAAATTGGTTTTAAAAGGTTGTCTATTTGGTGCACAACGGTTAAAATGTAGTCTTTGGATAAAAACCCGGTTATATTAGGGTCTTTACCCCTAAAATGGTTAAAGATGGTCTATTCGGTGCAAAACCGGTTAAAATGTAGTCTTTTGGATGAAAACACGGTTATATAAGAGTCTTTTACCCCAAAAACTTGTTTCAACCAAAAAGAACTCATTTTAACCGGTTTTTCTACTTACTTGACCACGTTGAACCAATTTTTTTTGCTTTTAGACCGCATTTTACCCGGTTTCAACCCAAAAAGAGCGCATTTAACCGGTTTTTGACCAAAATTGGCCTAGTTTCAACCAGTTTTTGGCCATAAGACCACATTTTTAACCGGTTTCAATCAAAAAGACCACATTTTAACCGATTTTCGACCAAAAAGACCACGTTTTAACCAGATTTTTGGCTGTTAGACCGCATTTACCCGGTTTTCAACCGAAAGCGCGCATTTTAACCGGTTTTTTACCAAATGGCCTAGTTTTAACCAGTTTTTTGGCTATAAGACCACATTTAACCAGTTTTCAACCAAAAGACCTCGTTTACCCAGTTTTTGGCTATTAGACCCATTTTAACCGGTTTTCAACCAAATAGACCTCGTTTTAACCAGTTTTTTGGCTTTAAAACCACATTTTAACCAGTTTTCAACCAAAAAGACCTCGTTTACCCAGTTTTTGGCTATTAGACCACATTTAACCAGTTTTCAACCAAATAGACCTCGTTTTACCCAGTTTTTTGGCTATTAGACCACATTTTAACCGGTTTTCAACCAAATAGACCTCGTTTTAACCAGTTTTTTGGCTATAAAACCACATTTTAACCAGTTTTCAACCAAAAAGACCTCGTTTACCCAGTTTTTTGGCTATTAGACCACATTTTAACCAGTTTTCAACCAAATAGACCTCGTTTTAACCAGTTTTTTGGCTATAAAACCACATTTTAACCAGTTTTCAACCAAAAAGACCTCGTTTTACCAGTTTTTTGGCTATTAGACCACATTTTAACCGGTTTTCAACCAAAAGACCTCGTTTTAACCAGTTTTTTTGGCTATAAAACCACATTTTAACCAGTTTTCAACCAAAAAGACCTCGTTTTACCCAGTTTTTTGGCTATTAGACCACATTTTAACCAGTTTTCAACCAAATAGACCTCGTTTTACCAGTTTTTTGGCTATTAGACCACATTTTAACCGGTTTTCAATCAAAAAGACCACATTTTAACCGATTTTCGACCAAAAGACCACGTTTTAACCAGATTTTTGGCTGTTAGACCGCATTTTACCCGGTTTTCAACCGAAAAGAGCGCATTTTAACCGGTTTTTTACCAAATAGGCCTAGTTTTAACCAGTTTTTTGGCTATAAGACCACATTTTAACCAGTTTTCAACCAAAAAGACTCGTTTTACCCAGTTTTTTGGCTATTAGACCACATTTTAACCGGTTTTCAACCAAATAGACCTCGTTTTAACCAGTTTTTTTGGCTATAAAACCACATTTTAACCAGTTTTCAACCAAAAAGACCTCGTTTTACCCAGTTTTTTGGCTATTAGACCACATTTTAACCAGTTTTCAACCAAATAGACCTCGTTTTACCCAGGATATAGTACCCCCTTGGACGGTGGATATAGTACCTTTTGAAATAAAACCGAGAATTCAAGGCCTTTTTTTAGGGCAATATTGTACTTCTAGCCCCAAAATGACTTCATTTTTGTGTAAAACACGCTACCAAAATCCCTATAACAGTTCTAACTCGATTTTTTTAAAAATGGCGTTTAGCACCTTTTGGAAATAAGCCCCTCATTTGTCAATCCAAACAAGTGTCCAATTGACGATTTAGGAGGTTGTGGATTCTAGAACGTTCTATCCTTTTAGGCCAATCAAAGGTAAGGTCTAATAGACTATTTAGGAGGCTGTGGATTCTAGTTGTTGGAAATGGAGAGGGAAAAAAAGGGCACAAAATGGACTTCAAGACCTAAAATGGACCCTTTGAGATAACAAGCTATTTATGGCAAAATATATTCCTCACGCCCTTCATATAAAAACAGTATATAAATGAGGCGCTCCGGGTACGAAGGGCGAACTCAACATCGGACAAAAAATTTTTTTTTAATTTTCATATTCTAGACCCTTTTTTCCCCTTTAAATACGTAAAAAACCGATATGCGGCAAAGCTCTAACTGCGATATCCGAGCGGGTACGAAGGGCGAACTCCACATAGTCCACAGCCCCCACTCCTTTTCCCATTCCAGAGCATGACTTTTCTGTTGAGTTCGCCCGTAACGTAAAACTTTAAAATGCGAATATCTCGAAACTACGTTTTGTTGAGTTCGCCCTTCGTACCCGGAGCGCCTCAAATCTTGATTAAACAAAAAATATATATTTGAATAATCAAGGGTAGATTGAAAAGGCGATTACGCCAATAATTGACGACTTAGGAGGCTATAAAAACAGTATATAAATGAGGCGCTCCGGGTACGAAGGGCGAACTCAACATCGGACAAAAAATTTTTTTTTAATTTCATATTCTAGACCCTTTTTTCCCCTTTAAATACGTAAAAACCGATATGCGGCAAAGCTCTAACTGCGATATCCGAGCGGGTACGAAGGGCGAACTCCACATAGTCCACAGCCCCCACTCCTTTTCCCATTCCAGAGCATGACTTTTCTGTTGAGTTCGCCCGTAACGTAAAACTTTAAAATGCGAATATCTCGAAACTACGTTTTGTTGAGTTCGCCCTTCGTACCCGGAGCGCCTCAAATCTTGATTAAACAAAAAATATATATTTGAATAATCAAGGGTAGATTGAAAAGGCGATTACGCCAATAATTGACGACTTAGGAGGCTATAAAACAGTATATAAATGAGGCGCTCCGGGTACGAAGGGCGAACTCAACATCGGACAAAAAATTTTTTTTTAATTTTCATATTCTAGACCCTTTTTTCCCCTTTAAATACGTAAAAACCGATATGCGGCAAAGCTCTAACTGCGATATCCGAGCGGGTAGAGCATAGACATTTTCTGTTGAGTTCGCCCGTAACGTAAAACTTTAAAATGCGAATATCTCGAAACTACGTTTTGTTGAGTTCGCCCTTCGTACCCGGAGCGCCTCAAATCTTGATTAAACAAAAATATATATTTTGAATAATCAAGGGTAGATTGAAAAGGCGATTACGCCAATAATTGACGACTTAGGAGGCTATAAAAACAGTATATAAATGAGGCGCTCCGGGTACGAAGGGCGAACTCAACATCGGACAAAAAATTTTTTTTTTAATTTTCATATTCTAGACCCTTTTTTCCCCTTTAAATACGTAAAAACCGATATGCGGCAAAGCTCTAACTGCGATATCCGAGCGGGTACGAAGGGCGAACTCCACATAGTCCACAGCCCCCACTCCTTTTCCCATTCCAGAGCATGACTTTTCTGTTGAGTTCGCCCGTAACGTAAAACTTTAAAATGCGAATATCTCGAAACTACGTTTTGTTGAGTTCGCCCTTCGTACCCGGAGCGCCTCAAATCTTGATTAAACAAAAATATATATTTTTTAAATAATGAAGGGTAGATTGAAAAGGCGATTACGCAATTTAAAAAGGGACGTGGTAATGAAAGGGAAGCCAGACCTAAGCTTTACGTCAGAATCGCTAAAAAACATATAATTTTTTCTCTACCCCATAAATTATTGTATAACAAGATTAAAGACTAATCTAATTTCTCTAACTATAACATTTTCTCTGAAGAGCAATCAAGCCAAAATTCCAAGTGCCAAAAACAGTTGATACACCAATATTACCAATTGTGACGTCATAGAAATATAATGAAATACGTTTGAGAGCGTTTTTTTTTTTAAATAAATTTATCTTGAAAACAGTGCGTCCTAGAGAAAAAATGAATAGAATAAAAATTAAAGAGAATTGAATTTCCAAGAGATTTTATTTAGTGCGTTTTTTCAATATCTGTAACGGTTTACGATTTACAAGCCTTTGAAAAATTAAACTTCTTAAAGGTTATACTTCAATAACCTTCTTACACGGAGAAAGTCAACTTTTGATGGACTTTAACGCCTAAAATGTTTAAAATTTTGAAAGAATGAACTAAATAAAACATGTAGGAAATTTAATTCTCTATAAATTTGTACTTAATTATTTTTTTCTAGGATGCACCATTTTCGGAAAATAATTTTTTTTTAAATAAATTATCTTGAAAACAGTGCGTCCTAGAGAAAAAATGAATAGAATAAAAATTAAAGAGAATTAAATTTCCAACAGATTTTATTTAGTACATTTTTTCGATATCTGTAACGGTTTACGATTTACAAGCCTTTAAAAATTAACCTTCTTAATGTTTATACTTCAATAACCTTCTTACACGGAGGAGGTCAACTTTTGATGGACTCTAACGCCTGAAATGTTTAAAATTTGAAAAAATGAACTAAATAAAACATGTAGGAAATTTAATTCTCTATAAATTTGTACTTAATTATTTTTTTCTAGGGTGCACCATTTTCGGAAAATAATTTTTTTAAAAATAAATTTATCTTGAAAACAGTGCGTCCTAGAGAAAAAATGAATAGAATAAAAATTAAAGAGAATTAAATTTCCAACAGATTTTATTTAGTACATTTTTTCGATATCTGTAACGGTTTACGATTTACAAGCCTTTAAAAATTAACCTTCTTAATGTTTATACTTCAATAACCTTCTTACACGGAGGAGGTCAACTTTTGATGGACTCTAACGCCTGAAATGTTTAAAATTTTGAAAAAATGAACTAAATAAAACATGTAGGGAATTTAATTCTCTATAAATTTGTACTTAATTATTTTTTTCTAGGGTGCACCATTTTCGGAAAATAATTTTTTTTTTAAATAAATTATCTTGAAAACAGTGCGTCTTAGAGAAAAAATGAATAGAATAAAAATTAAAGAGAATTAAATTTCCAACAGATTTTATTTAGTACATTTTTTCGATATCTGTAACGGTTTACGATTTACAAGCCTTTAAAAATTAACCTTCTTAATGTTTATACTTCAATAACCTTCTTACACGGAGAAGGTCAACTTTTGATGGACTTTAACGCCTAAAATGTTTAAAATTTTGAAAAAATGAACTAAATAAAACATGTAGGAAATTTAATTCTCTATAAATTTGTACTTAATTATTTTTTTCTAGGGTGCACCATTTTCGGAAAATAATTTTTTTTAAAAATAAATTTATCTTGAAAACAGTGCGTCCTAGAGAAAAAATGAATAGAATAAAAATTAAAGAGAATTAAATTTCCAACAGATTTTATTTAGTACATTTTTCGATATCTGTAACGGTTTACGATTTACAAGCCTTTAAAAATTAACCTTCTTAATGTTTATACTTCAATAACCTTCTTACACGGAGGAGGTCAACTTTTGATGGACTCTAACGCCTGAAATGTTTAAAATTTTGAAAAAATGAACTAAATAAAACATGTAGGAAATTTAATTCTCTATAAATTTGTACTTAATTATTTTTTTCTAGGGTGCACCATTTTCGGAAAATAATTTTTTTAAAATAAATTTATCTTGAAAACAGTGCGTCCTAGAGAAAAAATGAATAGAATAAAAATTAAAGAGAATTAAATTTCCAACAGATTTTATTTAGTACATTTTTTCGATATCTGTAACGGTTTACGATTTACAAGCCTTTAAAAATTAACCTTCTTAATGTTTATACTTCAATAACCTTCTTACACGGAGGAGGTCAACTTTTGATGGACTCTAACGCCTGAAATGTTTAAAATTTTGAAAAAATGAACTAAATAAAACATGTAGGAAATTTAATTCTCTATAAATTTGTACTTAATTATTTTTTTCTAGGGTGCACCATTTTCGGAAAATAATTTTTTTTAAAAATAAATTTATCTTGAAAACAGTGCGTCCTAGAGAAAAAATGAATAGAATAAAAATTAAAGAGAATTAAATTTCCAACAGATTTTATTTAGTACATTTTTTCGATATCTGTAACGGTTTACGATTTACAAGCCTTTAAAAATTAACCTTCTTAATGTTTATACTTCAATAACCTTCTTACACGGAGGAGGTCAACTTTTGATGGACTCTAACGCCTGAAATGTTTAAAATTTTGAAAAAATGAACTACGTAAAACATGTAGGAAATTTAATTCTCAATAAATTTGAACTTAATTATTTTTTTCTAGGATGCACCATTTTCGGAAAATAATTTTTTTTAAAATAAATTTATCTTGAAAACAGTGCGTCCTAGAGAAAAAAATGAATAGAATAAAAATTAAAGAGAATTTGCCGATTTAGGATGCTGTGGACTCCAGAACGTTCTGTCCTGATCAATCCACGAAAATGTAAAATTAACGATTTAGGAGGCTGTGGATTCTAGAACATTCTATCCTGATCCATCAATCCACAAAAATATTTAGGAGGCTGTGAATTCTAGAACATTCTATTCTACTCCGTCAATCCACCAAAATGTTCAATAATTGACGATTTAGGAGGCTGTGGATTAAAATTCGGTCTAATAGCCAAAAAACTTGTTGAATCGTGGTCAAATTGGTCGAAAACCGGTTAAAATGTGGTCTAACAGCCAAAAAACTGGTTAAAACGGGGTCAAGTTGGTCGAAAACCGGTTAAAATGTGGTCTTTTTGGTTGAAAACCGGTTAAAATGTGGTCTAACAGCCAAAAAACTGGTTAAAACGGGGTCAAGTTGGTCGAAAACCGGTTAAAATGTGGTCTTTTTGGTTGAAAACCGGTTAAAATTGGTCTAACAGCCAAAAAACTGGTTAAATCGTGGTCAAATTGGTCGAAAACCGGTTAAAATGTGGTCTTTTTGGTTGAAAACCGGTC
The DNA here is from genome assembly GCA_014119065.1 of Orius insidiosus. Taxonomy (NCBI): domain Eukaryota; kingdom Metazoa; phylum Arthropoda; class Insecta; order Hemiptera; family Anthocoridae; genus Orius; species Orius insidiosus. The sequence goes on along the minus strand of JACGAQ010000921.1, from coordinate 74,019 downwards.
TAACAGCCAAAAAACTGGTTAAAACGGGTCAAGTTGGTCGAAAACCGGTTAAAATGTGGTCTTTTTGGTTGAAAACCGGTAAATTTGGTCTAACAGCCAAAAAACTGGTTAAAACGGGTCAATTGGTCGAAAACCGGTTAAAATGTGGTTTTTTGGTTTAAAACCGCGTAAAATTTGGTCTAATAGCCAAAAAACTGGTTAAATCGTGGTCAAATTGGTCGAAAACCGGTTAAAATGTGGTCTTTTTGGTTTAAAACCGCGTAAAATTTGGTCTAATAGCCAAAAAACTTTAAATCGTGGTCAAATTGGTCAAAAACCGGTTAAAATGTGGTCTTTTTGGTTTAAAACCGCGTAAAATTTGGTCTAATAGCCAAAAAACTGGTTAAATCGTGGTCAATTGGTCGAAAACCGGTTAAAATGTGGTCTTTTTGGTTTAAAACCGCGTAAAATTTGGTCTAATAGCCAAAAAACTGGTTAAATCGTGGTCAAATTGGTCGAAAACCGGTTAAAATGTGGTCTTTTTGGTTTAAAACCGCGTAAAATTTGGTCTAATAGCCAAAAAACTATTTAAATCGTGGTCAAATTGGTCAAAAACCGGTTAAAATGTGGTCTTTTTGGTTTAAAACCGCGTAAAATTTGGTCTAATAGCCAAAAAACTGGTTAAATCGTGGTCAAATTGGTCGAAAACCGGTTAAAATGTGGTCTTTTTGGTTTAAAACCGCGTAAAATTTGGTCTAATAGCCAAAAAACTGGTTAAATCGTGGTCAAATTGGTCGAAAACCGGTTAAAATGTGGTCTTTTTGGTTTAAAACCGCGTAAAATTTGGTCTAATAGCCAAAAAACTGGTTAAATCGTGGTCAAATTGGTCGAAAACCGGTTAAAATGTGGTCTTTTTGGTTTAAAACCGCGTAAAATTTGGTCTAATAGCCAAAAAACTTTAAATCGTGGTCAAATTGGTCAAAAACCGGTTAAAATGTGGTCTTTTTGGTTTAAAACCGCGTAAAATTTGGTCTAATAGCCAAAAAACTGGTTAAATCGTGGTCAAATTGGTCGAAAACCGGTTAAAATGTGGTCTTTTTGGTTTAAAACCGCGTAAAATTTGGTCTAATAGCCAAAAAACTGGTTAAATCGTGGTCAATTGGTCGAAAACCGGTTAAAATGTGGTCTTTTTGGTTTAAAACCGCGTAAAATTTGGTCTAATAGCCAAAAAACTGGTTAAATCGTGGTCAAATTGGTCGAAAACCGGTTAAAATGTGGTCTTTTTGGTTTAAAACCGCGTAAAATTTGGTCTAATAGCCAAAAAACTTTAAATCGTGGTCAAATTGGTCAAAAACCGGTTAAAATGTGGTCTTTTTGGTTTAAAACCGCGTAAAATTTGGTCTAATAGCCAAAAAACTTTAAATCGTGGTCAAATTGGTCAAAACCGGTTAAAATGTGGTCTTTTTGGTTTAAAACCGCGTAAAATTTGGTCTAATAGCCAAAAAACTGGTTAAATCGTGGTCAAATTGGTCGAAAACCGGTTAAAATGTGGTCTTTTTGGTTTAAAACCGCGTAAAATTTGGTCTAATAGCCAAAAAACTGGTTAAATCGTGGTCAAATTGGTCGAAAACCGGTTAAAATGTGGTCTTTTTGGTTTAAAACCGCGTAAAATTTGGTCTAATAGCCAAAAAACTGGTTAAATCGTGGTCAAATTGGTCAAAAACCGGTTAAAATGTGGTCTTTTTGGTTTAAAACCGCGTAAAATTGGTCTAATAGCCAAAAAACTGGTTAAATCGTGGTCAATTGGTCGAAAACCGGTTAAAATGTGGTCTTTTTGGTTAAAACCGCGTAAAATTTGGTCTAACAGCCAAAAAACTGGTTAAATCGTGGTCAAATTGGTCGAAAACCGGTTAAAATGTGGTCTTTTTGGTTAAAACCGGTCTAATAGCCAAAAAACTGGTTAAATCGTGGTCAATTGGTCAAAAACCGGTTAAAATGTGGTCTTTTTGGTTAAAACCGGTAAATTTGGTCTAATAGCCAAAAAACTGGTTAAATCGGGTCAATTGGTCGAAAACCGGTTAAAATGTGGTTTTTGGTTTAAAACCGCGTAAAATTTGGTCTAATAGCCAAAAAACTGGTTAAATCGTGGTCAAATTGGTCGAAAACCGGTTAAAATGTGGTCTTTTTGGTTTAAAACCGCGTAAAATTTGGTCTAATAGCCAAAAAACTTTAAATCGTGGTCAAATTGGTCAAAAACCGGTTAAAATGTGGTCTTTTTGGTTTAAAACCGCGTAAAATTTGGTCTAATAGCCAAAAAACTTTAAATCGTGGTCAAATTGGTCAAAAACCGGTTAAAATGTGGTCTTTTTGGTTTAAAACCGCGTAAAATTTGGTCTAATAGCCAAAAAACTGGTTAAATCGTGGTCAAATTGGTCGAAAACCGGTTAAAATGTGGTCTTTTTGGTTTAAAACCGCGTAAAATTTGGTCTAATAGCCAAAAAACTGGTTAAATCGTGGTCAATTGGTCGAAAACCGGTTAAAATGTGGTCTTTTTGGTTTAAAACCGCGTAAAATTTGGTCTAATAGCCAAAAAACTGGTTAAATCGTGGTCAAATTGGTCGAAAACCGGTTAAAATGTGGTCTTTTTGGTTTAAAACCGCGTAAAATTTGGTCTAATAGCCAAAAAACTGGTTAAATCGTGGTCAATTGGTCGAAAACCGGTTAAAATGTGGTCTTTTTGGTTTAAAACCGCGTAAAATTTGGTCTAATAGCCAAAAAACTGGTTAAATCGTGGTCAAATTGGTCGAAAACCGGTTAAAATGTGGTCTTTTTGGTTTAAAACCGCGTAAAATTTGGTCTAATAGCCAAAAAACTGGTTAAATCGTGGTCAAATTGGTCGAAAACCGGTTAAAATGTGGTCTTTTTGGTTTAAAACCGCGTAAAATTTGGTCTAATAGCCAAAAAACTGGTTAAATCGTGGTCAAATTGGTCGAAAACCGGTTAAAATGTGGTCTTTTTGGTTTAAAACCGCGTAAAATTTGGTCTAATAGCCAAAAAACTGGTTAAATCGTGGTCAAATTGGTCGAAAACCGGTTAAAATGTGGTCTTTTTGGTTTAAAACCGCGTAAAATTTGGTCTAATAGCCAAAAAACTGGTTAAATCGTGGTCAATTGGTCGAAAACCGGTTAAAATGTGGTCTTTTTGGTTTAAAACCGCGTAAAATTTGGTCTAATAGCCAAAAAACTGGTTAAATCGTGGTCAATTGGTCGAAAACCGGTTAAAATGTGGTCTTTTTGGTTTAAAACCGCGTAAAATTTGGTCTAATAGCCAAAAAACTGGTTAAATCGTGGTCAATTGGTCGAAAACCGGTTAAAATGTGGTCTTTTTGGTTTAAAACCGCGTAAAATTTGGTCTAATAGCCAAAAAACTGGTTAAATCGTGGTCAAATTGGTCGAAAACCGGTTAAAATGTGGTCTTTTTGGTTTAAAACCGCGTAAAATTTGGTCTAATAGCCAAAAAACTGGTTAAATCGTGGTCAAATTGGTCGAAAACCGGTTAAAATGTGGTCTTTTTGGTTTAAAACCGCGTAAAATTTGGTCTAATAGCCAAAAAACTGGTTAAATCGTGGTCAAATTGGTCGAAAACCGGTTAAAATGTGGTCTTTTTGGTTTAAAACCGCGTAAAATTTGGTCTAATAGCCAAAAAACTGGTTAAATCGTGGTCAAATTGGTCGAAAACCGGTTAAAATGTGGTCTTTTTGGTTTAAAACCGCGTAAAATTTGGTCTAATAGCCAAAAAACTGGTTAAATCGTGGTCAAATTGGTCGAAAACCGGTTAAAATGTGGTCTTTTTGGTTTAAAACCGCGGTCTAATAGCCAAAAAACTGGTTAAATCGTGGTCAATTGGTCAAAACCGGTTAAAATGTGGTCTTTTTGGTTTAAAACCGCGTAAAATTTGGTCTAATAGCCAAAAAACTGGTTAAATCGTGGTCAAGTTGGTCGAAAACCGGTTAAAATGTGGTTTTTGGTTTAAAACCGCGTAAAATTTGGTCTAATAGCCAAAAAACTGGTTAAATCGTGGTCAAATTGGTCGAAAACCGGTTAAAATGTGGTCTTTTTGGTTTAAAACCGCGTAAAATTTGGTCTAATAGCCAAAAAAACTGGTTAAATCGTGGTCAAATTGGTCAAAAACCGGTTAAAATGTGGTCTTTTGGTTTAAAACCGCGTAAAATTTGGTCTAATAGCCAAAAAACTGGTTAAATCGTGGTCAAATTGGTCAAAAACCGGTTAAAATGTGGTCTTTTTGGTTTAAAACCGCGTAAAATTTGGTCTAATAGCCAAAAAACTGGTTAAATCGTGGTCAAATTGGTCGAAAACCGGTTAAAATGTGGTCTTTTGGTTTAAAACCGCGTAAAATTTGGTCTAATAGCCAAAAAAACTGGTTAAATCGTGGTCAAATTGGTCGAAAACCGGTTAAAATGTGGTCTTTTTGGTTTAAAACCGCGTAAAATTTGGTCTAATAGCCAAAAAACTGGTTAAATCGTGGTCAAATTGGTCGAAAACCGGTTAAAATGTGGTCTTTTTGGTTTAAAACCGCGTAAAATTTGGTCTAATAGCCAAAAAACTGGTTAAATCGTGGTCAAATTGGTCGAAAACCGGTTAAAATGTGGTCTTTTTGGTTTAAAACCGCGTAAAATTTGGTCTAATAGCCAAAAAACTGGTTAAATCGTGGTCAAATTGGTCGAAAACCGGTTAAAATGTGGTCTTTTGGTTTAAAACCGCGTAAAATTTGGTCTAATAGCCAAAAAAACTGGTTAAATCGTGGTCAATTGGTCGAAAACCGGTTAAAATGTGGTCTTTTTGGTTTAAAACCGCGTAAAATTTGGTCTAATAGCCAAAAAACTGGTTAAATCGTGGTCAAATTGGTCGAAAACCGGTTAAAATGTGGTCTTTTTGGTTTAAAACCGCGTAAAATTTGGTCTAATAGCCAAAAAACTGGTTAAATCGTGGTCAAATTGGTCGAAAACCGGTTAAAATGTGGTCTTTTTGGTTTAAAACCGCGTAAAATTTGGTCTAATAGCCAAAAAACTGGTTAAACCGGTTAAAATGGTCTCTTTGGTTGAAAATTGGTCGAAAACCGGTTAAAATGTGGTCTTTTTGGTTTAAAACCGCGTCTAATAGCCAAAAAACTGGTTAAATCGTGGTCAATTGGTCGAAAACCGGTTAAAATGTGGTCTTTTTGGTTTAAAACCGCGTAAATTTGGTCTAATAGCCAAAAAACTGTTAAATCGTGGTCAATTGGTCGAAAACCGGTTAAAATGTGGTCTTTTTGGTTTAAAACCGCGTAAAATTTGGTCTAATAGCCAAAAAACTGGTTAAATCGTGGTCAAATTGGTCAAAAACCGGTTAAAATGTGGTCTTTTTGGTTTAAAACCGCGTAAAATTTGGTCTAATAGCCAAAAAACTGGTTAAATCGTGGTCAAATTGGTCAAAACCGGTTAAAATGTGGTCTTTTTGGTTTAAAACCGCGTAAAATTTGGTCTAATAGCCAAAAAACTGGTTAAATCGTGGTCAAATTGGTCGAAAACCGGTTAAAATGTGGTCTTTTTGGTTTAAAACCGCGTAAAATTTGGTCTAATAGCCAAAAAACTGGTTAAATCGTGGTCAAATTGGTCAAAAACCGGTTAAAATGTGGTCTTTTTGGTTTAAAACCGCGTAAAATTTGGTCTAATAGCCAAAAAACTGGTTAAATCGTGGTCAATTGGTCGAAAACCGGTTAAAATGTGGTCTTTTTGGTTTAAAACCGCGTAAAATTTGGTCTAATAGCCAAAAAAACTGGTTAAATCGTGGTCGAATTGGTCGAAAACCGGTTAAAATGTGGTCTTTTTGGTTTAAAACCGCGTAAAATTTGGTCTAATAGCCAAAAAACTGGTTAAATCGTGGTCAATTGGTCGAAAACCGGTTAAAATGTGGTCTTTTTGGTTTAAAACCGCGTAAAATTTGGTCTAATAGCCAAAAAACTGGTTAAATCGTGGTCAAATTGGTCGAAAACCGGTTAAAATGTGGTCTTTTTGGTTGAAAACCGCGTAAAATTCGGTCTAATAGCCAAAAAACTGGTTAAATCGTGGTCAAATTGGTCGAAAACCGGTTAAAATGTGGTCTTTTTGGTTTAAAACCGGTTAAAATGTGGTCTTATTGCCAAAGAACTGGTTAAAACGAGGTCTTTGATGGAAAACCGCTTGAGAAAAAGGCCGTGGATTAGAACGCTCTATCCTTTTAGGCCAATTAAATTTAAGGAAGTCCAATTGTTAACGTCACACCAATTTATGTGACGTCATTGACATTGATATAAATTTTCAATGTGTATCGATTTGAAATAAAAGTTCTGAGAGTATAAAATAGATCAATAAGAAAAAGGGAGGAAGATATTGTCAGCGGGAAATCAGGTCACCGTGTGGGAGAAATGATAGGTTGGATTTTTATCGACTGTCATATGGTTATAGTTGAACAATTGTTTATTTAAACGTCGTTTTTCGCTTGTTTTTACCGGTAAAAAACCGGTTAAAATGAGGTCTCTTTGGTTGAAAACCGGATAAAATCTGGTCGTTTTTGTTGAAAACCGGTTAAAATGTGGTCTTTTTGGTTGAAAACCGGTTAAAATGTGGTCTTATTGCCAAAAAAATTGGTTAAATCGAGGTCTTCGGTGGAAAACCGCTTGAGAAAAACCGGTGACAATCTGTTTTGCCTGAATAACTTGTTTATCTATGCAATATCTGATGTCTCTATCAAGTTTTCTCGTGTTTTTAGCTATTTTAAAACCTCTTTTTGACTCATTCAGTGTTGCCAACCTCAATAATGTTGTTTTTCTCTTCAGGAAACCTCCGAAAACGTTCGCATTCGACCACTGTTTCAACTCTGCGGACACTTAAAACCGGACTGGTTAAAATGGGGTCTTTTTGGTTGAAAACCGGTTAAATTGCGGTCTTTTTGGTTGTTAAAATTTAAAATGAGGTCTCTTTGGTTGAAAACCGGTTAAAATGTGGTCTTTCTGGTGAAAACCGGTTAAAATGGGGTCTTTTGGTTGAAAACCGGTTAAATTGCGGTCTTTCTGGTTGAAAACCGGTTAAAATGGGGTCTTTTTGGTTGAAAACCGGTTAAAATGGGGTCTTTTTGGTTGAAAACCGGTTAAATGGGGTCTTTTGGTTGAAAACCGGTTAAAATGTGGTCTTTTGGTTGAAAACCGGTTAAAATGGGGTCTTTTTTGGTTGAAAACCGGTTAAAATGTGGTCTTTCTGGTTGAAAACCGGTTAAAATGGGGTCTTTTTGGTTGAAAACCGGTTAAATTGCGGTCTTATACCCAAAAACTGGTTAAAACGCGGTCTATTTGGTCGAAAAAAGGTTAAAACGTGGTGTTAGTGCCAAGAACTGGTTAAAACGAGGACTATTCCCTGAAAACCGGTTAAAATGTGGTCTTAAAACTGGTAAAAAAGAGGTCTATTTGATTGAAAACCGGTTAATATCTGGTCTTTTTGGTTGAAAACTGGTGTAAATCTGGTCTTTTTGGTTGAAAACCTGTTTAAAAGTTGTCGTTTTGGTTGAAAACCGGTTAAATCGTGGTATGTTTGGTTGAAAACCGGTTAAAGTTGGTTCGTTTTGATCGGAAACCGGTTTAAACGTGGTCTTTTTGGTTGAAAACCGGTTAAATCGTGGTATTTTTGGTTGAAAACCGGTTAAAACTGGGTCGTTTTGGTTAAAAACCGGTTAAAATTGGGTCTTTTTGATCGGAAACCGGTTTAAAAAAGACCTGGTTTTAACCAGTTTTCAACCAAAAAGACCACATTTTAACCGGTTTTCGACCAAATAGACCCCTTTTTAACCGGTTTCCTACCAAAAATACCACATTTTAACCGGTTTTAACCAAAAAAGACCTCATTTTAACCAGTTTTCAACCAAAAAGACCACATTTTAACCGGTTTTCGACCAAATAGACCACATTTTAACCGGTTTTAACCATAAAAGACCTCATTTTAACCGGTTTCAACCAAAAAAAGACCTCATTTTAACCGGTTTTCAACCAAAAAAGACCACATTTTAACCGGTTTCTAACCAAAAAGACCACATTTTAACCGGTTTTTATCGACTGTCAGTTGAACATTTGTTTATTTAAACGTCGTTTTTCGCTTGTTTTTTCTCATCGTTTTTGAAGGAGATGAATTTTTCGTTGGCGGTTTTCACGTTTTCACGAAGGAGTTGATGGATTTCGACAGGGAATGCGATCGCAGCGCCGACCAAAGAGGCGAAAGCGCCTTGAACTAGACGTCTGTTAAGGGTCCTTTGGCGGCCGTAGGCGAATCCTAGGAAGCCAAATGCGGAGACGAACGCGTACTTAAGGCGGTCATCTTGCGCCCAAAGGGTTCTCGAAATATCCTCCAGAGTATCTTCAGCTTCATGTTTATATTTGCGCAGTTCACCCCGTGCGTGATTAACTTCTTTAACCAAACTTTCATACTCTTGCCTCATACATTGATAAGTATGGACGAAAATCCCGGGCTTTTTCTCCACACAAATAGTACAAGGAGCGTCCACATACAGCGGGAGTTCCGTCCTCCGAATTTTTTTACCGTCTTTCTTCTCCTCTTCGCTTTTATCGTTTTGAACCTCTTTTTGAACGTTTCTCCTCGACCAGGTTGGCCACCATGACGACCAATCAGGCATCTTCATTTTTCAACAAAATTTTCTTCTAAATATTTTTAAAAACAGCCATTCTTTAGTATGAAAAATAAAACAAATGTTAATTACGTAATCCCTCATTTGTTTATATGAGAGAGGTTGGTCGTACAAAATATTTAATTAAATCAAATTTATAGGAAATTTAATCAATCTTAATTAAACCGGTTAAAATGTGGTCTTTTTGGTTGAAAACCGGTTAATATGGGGTCTTATTGCCAAAAAAACGGGTTAAAACTTGGTTAAGTTATCAAAAACCGGTTAAAATGTGGTCTTTTGGTTGAAAACCGGGTAAAATGGGGTCTTTTTGGTTGAAAACCAGTTAAAATGTGGTCTTTTTGGTTGAAAACCGGTTAATATGGGGTCTTATTGCCAAAAAAACTGGTTCAAACTTGGTTAAGTTGTCAAAAACCGGTAGAAATGTGGTCTTTTTGGTTCAAAACCGGTTAAAATGTGGTCTTTTTGGTTGAAAACCGGGTAAATTGGGGTCTTTTTGGTTGAAAACCGGTCTTTTTGGTTGAAAACCGGTTAATATGGGGTCTTATTGCCAAAAAAACTGGTTAAAACTTGGTTAAGTTGTCGAAAACCGGTAGAAATGTGGTCTTTTTGGTTGAAAACCGGTTAATATGTGGTCTTATTGCCAAAAAAACTGGTTAAAACGTGGTTAAGTTTTCGAAAACCGGTAGAAATGTGGTGTTTTTGGTTGAAAACCGGTTAATATGTGGTCTTATTGCCAAAAAAACTGGTTAAAACGTGGTTAAGTTGTCGAAAACCGGTAGAAATGTGGTCTTTTGGGTTGAAAACCGGTTAATATGTGGTCTTATTGCCAAAAAAAACTGGTTAAAACGTGGTTAAGTTGTCGAAAACCGGGTAAAATGGGGTCTTTTTGGTTGAAAACCGGTTAATATTGGGTCTTATTGCCCAAAAAACTGGTTAAAACTTGGTTAAGACCTACCGTTTTGAAGTTACAGGCGAAAAACCTCGAACACTCTTTAACGCCACCAAATTTTTCTTGTCGGTTTTTCATCGCCTCGTAGCTTGGGCGCGGTTGGTCGTACAGAAAATCGAATTAAATCAAATTTGTTGGAAATTTAATCAGCTTTCTTTTTTATTTAGTTCATTTTTCACCTACGACCTACCGTTTTGAAGTTACAGGCGAAAAACCTCGAATATTCACGTTTCAACGCCCCCAATGCCAAATTTTTTTGTCGGTTTTTCATCGTCTCGTAGCTTGGGCGCGGTTGGTCGTACAGGATATTAATTAAATCGAATTTGTTGGAAATTTAATCAGCTTTCTTTATTACTTAGTACATTTTTCACCTGCGACCTACCGTTTTGAAGTTACAGGCGAAAAACCTCGAATACGCTTCAACGCCACCAATGCCTAATTATTTTTGTCGGTTTTTCATTGCATCTTAGCTTGGGCGCGGTTAGTCGTACAGAATATTTAATTGAATCGAATTTGTTGGAAATTTAATCAGCTTTCTTTTTTATTTAATACATTTTTCATCTGCGACCTACCGGTTTTCGACCAAACAGACCTCGACGTTTCTACCAGTTTTTTTGGCTCTAAGACCACATTTTTAACCGGTTTTTGACAAAAAAGACCACATTATAACCGGTTTTCGACCAAAGAGACCACATTTTAACCGGTTTTCGACCATATAGACCTCGTTTAAACCAGTTTTTTTGCCATAAGACCACATTTTGACCGGTTTACAATCAAATAAACTTCTTTTTAACTAGTTTTAAGACCACATTTTAACCGATTTTTATGGAATAGTCCTCGCTTTAATCAGTTCTTTGGCTCTAACACCACATTTTAACCGGTTTTCGACCAAACAGACCTCGACGTTTCAACCAGTTTTTTTGGCTCTAACACCACATTTTTACCGGTTTTCGACCAAACAGACCTCGACGTTTCAACCAGTTTTTTTTGGCTCTAAGACCACATTTTTACCGGTTTTCGACCAAACAGACCTCGACGTTTCAACCAGTTTTTTGGCTCTAACACCACATTTTAACCGGTTTTCGACCAAACAACCCTCGTTTCAACCAGTTTTTTTTTGCTCTAAGACCACATTTTACCGGTTTTTGACCAAAAAGACCACATTTTAACCGGTTTTCATGGAATAGTCCTCGCTTTAACCAGTTCTTTGGCTCTAACACCACAATTTAACCGGTTTTCGACCAAATAGACCTCGTTTCAACCAGTTTTTTTTTTTTGCTCTAAGACCACATTTTTACCGGTTTTTGACCAAAAAGACCACATTTTTACCGGTTTTCGACCAAAAAGTGATCTTTTTGGTCGAAAAACTGATTAAAGCGTGATCATTTTAACCGGTTTTTGACCAAATAGACCTGGTTTTAACCATTTTTTTTTTGCCATAAGACCACATTTTGACCGGTTTCCAATCAAATAGACTTCTTCTTAACTTAATAAAATAGACTTCGGGAATAGACTTCTCTTTAATCAGTTTTTGGCCATAAGATCACATTTTAACCTATCAAACAGTCCTTTTAACCGGTTAAAAAGTCTTTTTCGCATAAAAGAAGTGGATCGATCCTTGAAGCAGACGGGATGAACCTGACCCCGCGCCCAAAATAACACATCGGCGATTAAATAAGTCGACAGTCCCTAATAATTTAATCATAGAGGGTGACAAATGTACCCTTCGCACGCCATCGCGCCTTCAAATTACGTGAAAACGTCGAAAAGTACTGGTTTGAAGAGCTTCCAACGAAAACTTCCTTAAAGAGAAGTATCTATATAGGAGGGGGAAGTATAACGGAGGGGACGTAAAACGTAGTGGGAAGTATAACGGAGGGGGAAGTATAACGGAGGGGGAAGTATAACGGAGGGGGAAGTATAACGGAGGGGAAAGTATAACGGAGTAGGAAGTATAACTGAGGGGGAAGTATAATGGAGGGGGAAGTATAAAGGAAGGGGATTTAGTAGGGAGGGAAAGCATAAAGGACAATTTTCCAAGTTTGTTTTTGCGAAAAATTTTCCGGGGTTTTTTTTTTTTTTTTTTTTTTTTTTTTTTTTTTTTTTTTTTTTTTTTTTTTTTTTCGAAAAATTTTCCGGGTTTTCCTATTTTTTTTTTCCGAAAAATTTTGTAAGTTCTTTTTTTCGAAAAAATTTTTTTAAGTCTCAAGGTAGAAATAATGGGCTCTTTGGCCTAGGGATGTGCCTCTCGTAAAGGGTAGAAGTACGAAATTTCTCCCTACTAATAAAAATAGTAATTAAAAAGTGGCAATTTTTTTGCACCAAAAATTCTTAAAAAATATAAGGAGTAATTGGTGAAAATTTGGTGAAAATCGGATTAACGGTTCGGCCGCAGCGAATTTTTTAAAATTTCAAACAGACATATCTCCGCCATTTTTTCGAAATTCAAAAATCGCCCTCGTCATATTCTTCTTCACCGGCTAAAGAAATTTGTGTAAAAATTTGGTGAAAATCGGATGAAAACTGTGGCCGTAAAGTGTTCCGGAAAAAAATGCTACGGACGGCCGGCCGGCACCACAGACAAAGTTGAGATCGGTAAAGATCAATATTCGATTTGACCCTCCGGACCCCGGAAGACCCCTCCCCAAAAACCCGACATGGAGGGTATCACAATAACTTCTTTAAGGAAGTTAAAAATAAATAAAAGGGCAAGTTCAGAATTATAAGAGTAGCGCGTTCTAGTGAGAACCGTTGGAACTCCGTCGGGTTGTGACCGGCGTGACCTTGGTATTCCCAAAACCGGGCTTGAGATAAGTCTCTTGTACCTCCATTCTCGTTGTTCTTTATAAATCATTCAGTGTTGCCAACCTCATTAATGTAGTTTTTTTTCTGTTCAGGAAACCTCCGAAAACGTTCGCATTCGACCACTGTTTCAACTCTGCGGACACTTAAAACCGGACAGGTTTAAAGGGTCTTTTTGGTTGAAAACCGGTTAAATTGCGGTCTTTTTGGTTGAAAACCGGTTGAAATGAGGTCTCTTTGGTTGAAAACCGGTTAAAATGTGGTCTTATGGCCAAAAAACTGGTTTAAACGATGTCTATTTGGTCGAAAAAAGGTTAAAACGTGGTGTTAGTGCCAAGAACTGGTTAAGACGAGGACTATTCCCTGAAAACCGGTTAAAATGTGGTCTTAAAACTGGTTAAAAAGAGGTCTATTTGATTGAAAACCGGTCAAAATGTGGTCTTATGGCCAAAAAACTGGTTTAAACGATGTCTATTTGGTTGAAAACCGGTTAAAATTTGGTCTTTTTGGTTGAAAACCGGTTAAAATTTGGTCTTTTTGGTTGAAAACTGGTGAAAATGAGCTCTTTTTGGTTGAAAACCTATTTTTATGTGGTCGTTTTGGTTGAAAACCGGTTAAATCGTGGTCTTTTTGCTTGAAAACCCGGTTAAAATGTGGTCTTATTGCAAAAAAAACTGGTTAAAACGAGGTCTTTGGTGTAAAAACAGTTTAAATGTGGATTTATGGCCAGAAAACTGGTTAAAACTAGGTCTATTTGGTCCAAACCCGGTTAAAATGTGGTCTTTTTGGTTGACAACCGGTTAAAATGTGGTCTTTTTGGTTGACAACCGGTTAAAATGTGGTCTTTTTGGTTGACAACCGGTTAAAATGTGGTGGTTTTGATTGAAAACCGGTTAAAATTGTGTCGTTTTGATCGGAAACCGGTTTATACGTGGTCTTTTTGGTTGATAACCGGTTAAATCGTGGTGTTTTAGGTTGAAAACCGGTTAAAATGGGGTCTTTTTGGTTGAAAACCGGTTGAGAAAAACCGCTGACTATCTGTTTTGCCTGAATAACTTGTTTATCTATGCATATGGGTCTATCAAATTTTGTCCTCTTTTTGACTCATTCAGTGTTGCCAACCTCAATAATGTTGTTTTTTTTCTCTCTGTTCAGGAAACCTCCGAAAACGTTCGCATTCGACCACTGTTTCAACTCTGCGGACCCTCTAAGCTCGGACTACGCGTCGCAGGAACATGTTTTCGACTGCCTCGGTACCGACATTCTCGACAACGCATTTCAAGGATACAACGCATGCATATTTGCCTACGGACAAACAGGTAAAAACGATGAATAAATAGCAGAGATGGGCAAAACCTTAATCATGAATATGATTAAGATATTTAATCATAAGAATATTTTTCTGTGATTAAGAATAAGATTAAAATCTTAATCACAGAGATGATTAAGAATAAAATCTTAATCACAGGAAATCTGTGATTAAACTCTTAATCACAGAAAATTTGTGATTAATCACAGGAAGTGGAAAAAGACACCCATTTAACCAGTTTTGGGGGGAAAAAAAGACACCCTTTAAACCGGTTTCTGGGGCAAAAAAAAAAAACACCCTTTCAACTGGTTTTTTGGCCAAAAATCGCTCTTTTAACCGGTTTTTGGGGCGAAAAAAAAAACCTTTTAACCGATTTTTTGGCCAAAAGACACCCCCTTTGAACCGGTTATTGTGGAAAGAACTTTAACCGATTTTGGGGGGGGGGGGAAGACACCTTTATAACAGGTTTTTGTGGAAAAAGACACCCATTTAACCACTTTGGGGGCAATAAGACACCCTTTTCACCGGTTTTTGGGGGGAAAAGACGCCTTTTAACCAGTTTTTTGGGGAAAAAGACGCCTTTTAACCAGTTTTTTGTGGAAAAAGACACCCATTTAACCAGTTTTGGGGGGAAAAAATGACACCCTTTTAACCGGTTTTTGGGGAAAAAGACGCCTTTTAATCAGTTTTTTTTGGGAATTTGACACACTTTTCACCAGTTTTGGGGGGAGTGGACGCTCTTTTAACCGGTTTTTGGGGAAAAAGACGCCCTTTTAACAGGTTTTTGTGGAAAAAGACACCCATTTAACCAGTTTGGGGGGGGGGAAAGACACCCTTTTAACCGATTTTTGGGGGAAAAGACGCCTTTTAACCAGTTTTTTGGGGAATTCGACACACTTTTCACCAGTTTTTTTTGGGGGGGGGGGGAAACGCTGTTTTAACCGGTTTTTGGGGAAAAAGACGCTCTTTTAACAGGTTTTTTTGGAAAAAGACACCCATTTAACCAGTTTGGGGGGGGGGAAGACACCCTTTTAACCGATTTTTGGGGGAAAAGACGCCTTTTAACCAGTTTTTTGGGGAATTCGACACACTTTTCACCAGTTTTTTGGGGGGGGGGGAAACGCTCTTTTAACCGGTTTTTGGGGAAAAAGACGCCTTTTAACCAGTTTTTTACGGAAAAACACACCCATTTAACCAGTTTTGGGGGGAAAAAATGACACCCTTTTAACCGGTTTTTGGGGAAAAAGACGCCTTTTAATCAGTTTTTTTGGGAATTTGACACACTTTTCACCAGTTTTGGGGGGAGGGGACGCTCTTTTAACCGGTTTTTGGGGAAAAAGACGCCCTTTTAACAGGTTTTTGTGGAAAAAGACACCCATTTAACCAGTTTGGGGGGGGGGAAAGACACCCTTTTAACCGATTTTTGGGGGAAAAGACGCCTTTTAACCAGTTTTTTGGGGAATTCGACACACTTTTCACCAGTTTTTTGGGGGGGGAAACGCTCTTTTAACCGGTTTTTGGGGAAAAAGACGCCCTTTTAACAGGTTTTTTTGGAAAAAGACACCCATTTAACCAGTTTGGGGGGGGGGGAAAGACACCCTTTTAACCGATTTTTGTGGGAAAAGACGCCTTTTAACCAGTTTTTTGGGGAATTCGACACACTTTTCACCAGTTTTTTGGGGGGGGGGGGAAACGCTCTTTTAACCGGTTTTTGGGGAAAAAGACGCCTTTTAACCAGTTTTTTACGGAAAAACACACCCATTTAACCAGTTTTTGGGGGAAAAAAAGACACCCTTTAAACCGGTTTATGGGGCAACAAAAAAACACCCTTTTAACCGGTTTTTTGGCCAAAAGACACCATTGGCCCGGTTTTTGAGGCATAAAACGCTCTTTTAATTGGTTTGGAGATGATTAAGAATAAAATCTTAATCACAGAGATGATTAAGAATAAAATCTTAGTCACAGGAAATCTGTGATTAAACTCTTAATCACAGGAAATTTGTGATTAATCACAGGAAGTCTGTGATTAATCATAGGAAGTCTGTGATTAATCATAGGAAAATAATGATTAATCATTGGAATTTGGGATTAATTAAGGAAAATAAATAATTACAGTGTGATCACAGGAATCTGTGAATATTGTCACCTCTGATCACAATTTACTCTCAATAACTAAAAACTCAAAATCTATCAATCTCTAACACTCCAAAATTTTAATTTTACAACTCCAAAAATTTATAATATTGGCAAAAAAAAAAAATTTTTGAAAAATTAAACTTACAATATGGATTATTAATAGTTATGGTAGTTCAACTGAAGTTTGCTTATTATTTTATGAATTATAAATTTAGGGATTAATGGAATAATTTTATACTTTACGCTTCAATTAATTTTGACAGACCAAAATATGTATTTGAAATATTATAAATTTTTGGAGTTGTAAAATTAAAATTTTGGAGTGTTAGAGATTGATAGATTTTGAGTTTTTAGTTATTGAGAGTAAATTGTAATCAGATTCCTGTGATTACACAAATTTTCTGATGATTGATCAAGCTTTTTCCTTAATTAATCCCAAATTCCAATGATTAATCGTTATTTTCCTATGATTAATCACAGACTTCCTGTGATTAATCACAAATTTCCTGTGATTAAGAGTTTAATCACAGATTTCCTGTGATTAAGAGTTTAATCACAGATTTCCTGTTATTAAGAGTTTAATCACAGATTTCCTGTGATTAAGAGTTTAATCACAGATTTCCTGTGATTAAGATTTTATTCTTAATCATCTCTGTGCTTTTTTTTTGCCCCATAAACCGGTTAAAAGGGTGTTTTTGCCTCAAAAACCGGTTATTAGGGTGTTTTTTTTTTTGGCCCTATATACCGGTTAAAAGGGTGTCCCTAAAAAAAAAACCGGTTAAAAGGGTGCCCCCCCCTCCCAAAAAATAACCGGTTTTAAAGGGTGTTCTCTGCCCCAAAAACGGTTAAAAGGCTGGGTTTTTTTTTTGTCCCAAATACCGGTTTTAAGGGTGTTTTTGCCCCAAAAACCAATTAAAAGAGCGTTTTATGCCTCAAAAACCGGGCCAATGGTGTCTTTTGGCCAAAAAACCGGTTAAAAGGGTGTTTTTTTGTTGCCCCATAAACCGGTTTAAAGGGTGTCTTTTTTTCCCCCAAAAACTGGTTAAATGGGTGTGTTTTTTCCGTAAAAAACTGGTTAAAAGGCGTCTTTTTCCCCAAAAACCGGTTAAAAGAGCGTCCCCTCCCCCCAAAACTGGTGAAAAGTGTGTCAAATTCCCAAAAAAACTGATTAAAAGGCGTCTTTTTCCCCAAAAACCGGTTAAAAGGGTGTCATTTTTTCCCCCCAAAACTGGTTAAATGGGTGTCTTTTTCCACAAAAAACTGGTTAAAAGGCGTCTTTTTCCCCAAAAAACTGGTTAAAAGGCGTCTTTTCCCCCCAAAAACCGGTGAAAAGGGTGTCTTATTGCCCCCAAAACTGGTTAAATGGGTGTCTTTTTCCACAAAAACCTGTTATAAAGGTGTCTTCCCCCCCCCCCCCAAAATCGGTTAAAGTTCTTTCCACAATAACCGGTTCAAAGGGGGTGTCTTTTGGCCAAAAAATCGGTTAAAAGGTTTTTTTTTTTTCGCCCCAAAAACCGGTTAAAAGAGCGATTTTTGGCCAAAAAACCAGTTGAAAGGGTGTTTTTTTTTTTGCCCCAGAAACCGGTTTAAAGGGTGTCTTTTTTTCCCCCCAAAACTGGTTAAATGGGTGTCTTTTTCCACTTCCTGTGATTAATCACAAATTTTCTGTGATTAAGAGTTTAATCACAGATTTCCTGTGATTAAGATTTTATTCTTAATCATCTCTGTGCTTTTTTTTGCCCCATAAACCGGTTAAAAGGGTGTTTTTGCCTCAAAAACCGGTTATTAGGGTGTTTTTTTTTTTGGCCCTATATACCGGTTAAAAGGGTGTCCCTAAAAAAAAACCGGTTAAAAGGGTGCCCCCCCCCCCTCCCAAAAAATAACCGGTTTTAAAGGGTGTTCTCTGCCCCAAAAACGGTTAAAAGGCTGGGTTTTTTTTTTGTCCCAAATACCGGTTTTAAGGGTGTTTTTGCCCCAAAAACCAATTAAAAGAGCGTTTTATGCCTCAAAAACCGGGCCAATGGTGTCTTTTGGCCAAAAAACCGGTTAAAAGGGTGTTTTTTTGTTGCCCCATAAACCGGTTTAAAGGGTGTCTTTTTTTCCCCCAAAAACTGGTTAAATGGGTGTGTTTTTCCGTAAAAAACTGGTTAAAAGGCGTCTTTTTCCCCAAAAACCGGTTAAAAGAGCGTCCCCTCCCCCCAAAACTGGTGAAAAGTGTGTCAAATTCCCAAAAAAACTGATTAAAAGGCGTCTTTTTCCCCAAAAACCGGTTAAAAGGGTGTCATTTTTTCCCCCCAAAACTGGTTAAATGGGTGTCTTTTTCCACAAAAAACTGGTTAAAAGGCGTCTTTTTCCCCAAAAAACTGGTTAAAAGGCGTCTTTTCCCCCCAAAAACCGGTGAAAAGGGTGTCTTATTGCCCC
Source organism: Orius insidiosus (assembly GCA_014119065.1). Taxonomy (NCBI): domain Eukaryota; kingdom Metazoa; phylum Arthropoda; class Insecta; order Hemiptera; family Anthocoridae; genus Orius; species Orius insidiosus. The sequence goes on along the minus strand of JACGAQ010000921.1, from coordinate 55,697 downwards.
CAAAACTGGTTAAATGGGTGTCTTTTTCCACAAAAACCTGTTATAAAGGTGTCTTCCCCCCCCCCCCCCCAAAATCGGTTAAAGTTCTTTCCACAATAACCGGTTCAAAGGGGGTGTCTTTTGGCCAAAAAATCGGTTAAAAGGTTTTTTTTTTTTCGCCCCAAAAACCGGTTAAAAGAGCGATTTTTGGCCAAAAACCAGTTGAAAGGGTGTTTTTTTTTTTGCCCCAGAAACCGGTTTAAAGGGTGTCTTTTTTTCCCCCCAAAACTGGTTAAATGGGTGTCTTTTTCCACTTCCTGTGATTAATCACAAATTTTCTGTGATTAAGAGTTTAATCACAGATTTCCTGTGATTAAGATTTTATTCTTAATCATCTCTGTGCTTTTTTTTGCCCCATAAACCGGTTAAAAGGGTGTTTTTGCCTCAAAAACCGGTTATTAGGGTGTTTTTTTTTTGGCCCTATATACCGGTTAAAAGGGTGTCCCTAAAAAAAACCGGTTAAAAGGGTGCCCCCCCCCCTCCCAAAAAATAACCGGTTTTAAAGGGTGTTCTCTGCCCCAAAAACGGTTAAAAGGCTGGGTTTTTTTTTTGTCCCAAATACCGGTTTTAAGGGTGTTTTTGCCCCAAAAACCAATTAAAAGAGCGTTTTATGCCTCAAAAACCGGGCCAATGGTGTCTTTTGGCCAAAAAACCGGTTAAAAGGGTGTTTTTTTGTTGCCCCATAAACCGGTTTAAAGGGTGTCTTTTTTTCCCCCAAAAACTGGTTAAATGGGTGTGTTTTTCCGTAAAAAACTGGTTAAAAGGCGTCTTTTTCCCCAAAAACCGGTTAAAAGAGCGTCCCCTCCCCCCAAAACTGGTGAAAAGTGTGTCAAATTCCCAAAAAAACTGATTAAAAGGCGTCTTTTTCCCCAAAAACCGGTTAAAAGGGTGTCATTTTTTCCCCCCAAAACTGGTTAAATGGGTGTCTTTTTCCACAAAAAACTGGTTAAAAGGCGTCTTTTTCCCCAAAAACTGGTTAAAAGGCGTCTTTTCCCCCCAAAAACCGGTGAAAAGGGTGTCTTATTGCCCCCAAAACTGGTTAAATGGGTGTCTTTTTCCACAAAAACCTGTTATAAAGGTGTCTTCCCCCCCCCCCCCCCCCCAAAATCGGTTAAAGTTCTTTCCACAATAACCGGTTCAAAGGGGGTGTCTTTTGGCCAAAAAATCGGTTAAAAGGTTTTTTTTTTTTTCGCCCCAAAAACCGTTAAAAGAGCGATTTTTGGCCAAAAAACCAGTTGAAAGGGTGTTTTTTTTTTTGCCCCAGAAACCGGTTTAAAGGGTGTCTTTTTTTCCCCCCAAAACTGGTTAAATGGGTGTCTTTTTCCACTTCCTGTGATTAATCACAAATTTTCTGTGATTAAGAGTTTAATCACAGATTTCCTGTGATTAAGATTTTATTCTTAATCATCTCTGTGATTAAGATTTTAATCTTATACTAAATCACAGTAAAATATTCCTATGATTAAAAATCTTAATCATATTCATGATTAAGATTTTGCCCATCTCTGATAAATAGTTAATATATTGATTGCTGTGTCGTTTTTTAGGGTCAGGAAAGTCATATACGATGATGGGAAGTCATGAAAGCAAAGGTATCATCCCTCGCCTTTGCGACTCGCTTTTCGACCGGATAGCCAAGTGCCAAAGTTGTGAACAATCGTACAAAGTCGAAGTGAGTTATATGGAGATCTACAATGAGAAAGTTCACGATTTGCTCGACCCGAAACCGAATAAGCAATCGCTCAAAGTGAGGGAGCACGGAGTCCTCGGACCTTACGTCGATGGCCTTTCGCAGTTGGCCGTTACGTCGTTTGAAGTAAGTTTTTTGGGGGAGAAAAGGGGGAAACGTGATTATCGCATCACTTGTCGCTCTCTGCGCTATGTGGTTTTATAGCCAAAAAACTGGTTAAAACGAGGTCTATTGGGTTGAAAACCGGTTAAAATGTGGTCTTATGGCCAAAAAGCTGGTTAAAACCAGGTCTATTGGGTTGAAAACCGGTTAAAATGTGGTCTTTTTGGTTGAAAACCGGTTAAAATGTGGTCTAACAGCCAAAAATCTGGTTAAAACGTGGTCTTTTTGGTCGAAAATCGGTTTATATGTGGTCTTTTTGATTGAAAACCGGTTAAAATGTGGTCTTTTTGGTTGAAAACCGGGTAATATGCGGTCTAACAGCCAAAAATCTGGTTAAAACGTGGTCAAGTTGTCGAAAACCGGTTAAAATGTGGTCTTTTTGGTTGAAAACCGGGTAAAATGTGGTCTTTTTGATTGAAAACCGGCGAAAACGAGGTCTATTTGGTTGAAAACCGGTTAAAATGTGGTCTTATGGCCAAAAAACTGGTTAAAACTAGGTCTTATATGGTTGAAAACCGGTTAAAATGTGGTCTTATAACCAAAAAACTGGATAAAACTAGGCCTATTTGGTCAAAAATCGGTTAAAATGTGCTTTTTTGGGTTGAAAACCGGGTAAAATGTGGTCTAATAGCCAAAACACTGGTTTAAACGTGGTCAAGTTGGTAGAAAACCGGTTAAAATGAGTTCTTTTTGGTTGAAAACAAGTTTTTGGGGTAAAAGACCCTTATATAACCGGGTTTTCATCCAAAAGACTACATTTTAACCGGTTTGCACCAAATAGACAACCTTTTAACCAGTGTTTGGGGCTAAAGACCCTTATATAACCGGGTTTGCATCCAAAAAACTACATTTTAACCGGTTTTTGCACCAAATAGACTACCTTTTAACCAGTTTTTGGGGCAAAGGACCTATATACAACCGGTTTTTCGTCCAAAAGACTACATTTTTACAGGTTTTGCACCAAATAGACAACCTTTTAACCCGTTTTTGGGGCAAAAGACCCTTAAATAACCGGTTTTTCGTCCAAAAGACTACATTTTTACAGGTTTTGCATCAAATAGACAACATTTTAACCAGTTTTTGGGTGAAAGACCCTTATATAACTGGTTTTTCATCCAAAAGACTACCTTTTAACCGGTTTGCACCAAATAGACAACCGTTAAGAGGGATCACTCGTCGCTCTCTGCGCTATGTGGTCTTATGGCCAAAGAACTGGTTAAAACTAGGTCTATTTGGTCGAAAACTGGTAGAAATGAGATCTTTTGGGTTGAAAACCGGTTAAAATGTGGTCTAATAGCCAAAAAACTGGTTAAAACGTGGTCAAGTTGTCGAAAACCGGTTAAAATGAGGTCTTTTTGGTTGAAAACCGGTTAATATGTGGTCTTATTGCCAAAAAAAACTGGTTAAAACGTGGTTAAGTTGTCGAAAACCGGTTAATGTGTGGTCTTTTTGGTTGAAAACTGGGTAAAATATGGTCTAATTGCCAAAAATCTGGTTAAAACGTGGTCAAGTTGGTCGTAAACCGGTTAAAATGTGGTCTTTTTGATTGAAAACCGGTTAAAATGTGGTCTAATAGCCTTAAAACTGGTGAAACGAGGTCTTTGGTCGAGAAAACAGTAAATATTTGGTCTTTTGGCCAAAAAACAGTTAACATTTGGTGTTATGGCCAAAAAACTGGTTAAAACGTGGTCTATTTGGTCGAAAACCGGTTAAAATGTGGCCTTTTTGGTTGAAAACCGGTTAATATGGGGTCTTATTGCCAAAAAAACTGGTTAAAACGTGGTCTATTGGTCGAAAACCGGTTAAAATGTGGCCTTTTTGGTTGAAAACCGGTTAATATGGGGTCTTATTGCCAAAAAACTGGTTAAAACGTGGTTAAGTTGTCAAAAACCGGTTAAAATGTGGTCTTTTTGATTGAAAACCGGGTAAAATGTGGTCTAATAGCCAAAAATCTGGTTAAAACGTGGTCAAGTTGGTCGTAAACCGGTTAAAATGTGGTCTTTTTGATTGAAAACCGGTTAAAATGTGGTCTAATAGCCTTAAAACTGGTGAAAACGAGGTCTTTGGTCGAGAAAACAGTAAATATTTGGTCTTTTGGCCAAAAAACAGTTAACATTTGGTGTTATGGCCAAAAAACTGGTTAAAACGTGGTCTATTTGGTCGAAAACCGGTTAAAATGTGGCCTTTTTGGTTGAAAACCGGTTAATATGGGGTCTTATTGCCAAAAAAACTGGTTAAAACGTGGTCTATTTGGTCGAAAACCGGTTAAAATGTGGCCTTTTTGGTTGAAAACCGGTTAATATGGGGTCTTATTGCCAAAAAAACTGGTTAAAACGTGGTCTATTTGGTCGAAAACCGGTTAAAATGTGGCCTTTTTGGTTGAAAACCGGTTAATATGGGGTCTTATTGCCAAAAAACTGGTTAAAACGTGGTTAAGTTGTCAAAAACCGGTTAAAATGTGGTCTTTTTGATTGAAAACCGGGTAAAATGTGGTCTAATAGCCAAAATCTGGTTAAAACGTGGTCAAGTTGGTCGTAAACCGGTTAAAATGTGGTCTTTTTGATTGAAAACCGGTTAAAATGTGGTCTAATAGCCTTAAAACTGGTGAAAACGAGGTCTTTGGTCGAGAAAACAGTAAATATTTGGTCTTTTGGCCAAAAAACAGTTAACATTTGGTGTTATGGCCAAAAACTGGTTAAAACGTGGTCTATTTGGTCGAAAACCGGTTAAAATGTGGCCTTTTTGGTTGAAAACCGGTTAATATGGGGTCTTATTGCCAAAAAAACTGGTTAAAACGTGGTCTATTTGGTCGAAAACCGGTTAAAATGTGGCCTTTTTGGTTGAAAACCGGTTAATATGGGGTCTTATTGCCAAAAAACTGGTTAAAACGTGGTTAAGTTGTCAAAAACCGGTTAAAATGTGGTCTTTTTGATTGAAAACCGGTTAAAATGTGGTCTAATAGCCTTAAAACTGGCGAAAACGAGGTCTTTGGTCGAAAAAAAAAACAGTACATATTGGGTCTTATGGCCAGAAAACAGTTAAAATTTGGTGTTATGGCCAAAAAACTGGTTAAAACTAGGTCTATTTGGTCGAAAACCGGTTAAAATGTGGTCTAATAGCAAAAAAAACTGGTTAAAAGTTTTTTGGGGGAGGCAAAAAGGCGGAGGTAACCAGTAGCGCAGAGAATCCAGCATCTGATGCAGGAAAGGGTTAAATCATTTTTTTTTTTTTTTTTTGTAGGACATTGATAACTTAATGGCGGAAGGTAATAAATCGAGGACAGTGGCAGCGACGAATATGAACTCGGAGTCTTCACGATCTCACGCCGTTTTTTCGGTGGTCCTCACGCAGACGCTCGTCGACACCGGATCCGGCGTGAGCGGCGAACGTGTGAGTCGGATGTCGTTGGTCGACCTCGCCGGAAGTGAGAGAGCTGCTAAGACTGGAGCCGTCGGGGACAGGCTCAAAGAAGGATCAAATATTAACAAGTAAAACGGTTTTTTTTTTAATTTTTTTTTTTTTTTTTTGCCCCAGAAACCGGTTTAAAGGGTGTTTTTGGGCCCAAAAACCGGTTAAAATGGCGTCTTTTTCCTCAAATACCGGTTTAAAGAGCGTTCCCCCCCCCAAAAAAAAACTGGTGAAAAGTGTGTCTAATTCCCCAAAAAACTGGTTAAAAAGCGTCTTTTTCTCCAAAAACCGGTTAAAAGGGTGTCTTTTTTTTTCACCCAAAACTGGTTAAATGGGTGTCTTTTTCCACAAAAACCTATTAAAAGCGCGTCTTTTTTCCCAAAAACCGGTTAAAAGAGCGTTTTTTCCCCAAAAAACCGGTTAAAAGGGCGTCTTTTTCCTCAAATACCGGTTAAAAGAGCGTTCCCCCCCCCCCCAAAAAAAACTGGTGAAAAGTGTGTCTAATTCCCCAAAAAACTGGTTAAAAAGCGTCTTTTTCTCCAAAAACCGGTTAAAAGGGTGTCTTTTCCCCCCCCCCCCAAAACTGGTTAAATGGGTGTCTTTTTCCACAAAAACCTATTAAAAGCGCGTCTTTTTTCCCAAAAACCGGTTAAAAGAGCGTTTTTTCCCCCAAAAACCGGTTAAAAGGGCGTCTCTTTCTCAAATACCAGTTAAAAGAGCGTTTTTCCTCCCAAAAACTGGTTAAAAGTGTGTCAAATTCCCCGAAAAACTGGTTAAAAGTGTGTCAAATTCCCCGAAAAACCGGTTAAAACGCGTTTCTTTACCAAAAAACCGGTTAAAAGGGTGTCTTTTTTTTTCACCCAAAACTGGTTAAATGGGTGTCTTTTTCCACAAAAACCTATTAAAAGCGCGTCTTTTTTCCCAAAAACCGGTTAAAAGAGCGTTTTTTCCCCAAAAAACCGGTTAAAAGGGCGTCTTTTTCCTCAAATACCGGTTAAAAGAGCGTTCCCCCCCCCCCCCCAAAAAAAAAAAACTGGTGAAAAGTGTGTCTAATTCCCCAAAAAACTGGTTAAAAGCCTCTTTTTCTCCAAAAACCGGTTAAAAGGGTGTCTTTTTTCCCCCCCAAAACTGGTTAAATGGGTGTCTTTTTCCACAAAAACCTATTAAAAGCGCGTCTTTTTTCCCAAAAACCGGTTAAAAGAGCGTTATTTCCCCCAAAAACCGGTTAAAAGGGTGTCAATTTCCCCGAAAAACTGGTTAAAAGGCGTCTTTTTCCCCCAAAAACCGGTTAAAAGGGCGTCTCTTTCTCAAATACCGGTCAAAAGAGCGTTTTTCCTCCCAAAAACTGGTTAAAAGTGTGTCAAATTCCCCGAAAAACTGGTTAAAAGGCGTCTTTTTAACCAAAAAACCGGTTAAAAGGGTGTCTTTTTTTTTCCCCAAAACTGGTTAAATGGGTGTCTTTTTCCACAAAAACCTATTAAAAGCGCGTCTTTTTCCCCAAAAACCGGTTAGAAGAGCGGTTTTTCCCCCCAAAAACCGGTTAAAAGGGCGTCTCTTTCTCAAATACCGGTTAAAAGAGCGTTTTCCCCCCAAATACTGGTTACAAGTGTGTCAAATTCCCCGAAAAACTGGTTTAAAGGCGTCTTTTCCCCAAAAAAACTGGTTAAAAGGCGTCTTTTTTTTTTTCCCAAAAACCGGTTTTAAGGGTGTCTTTTTCCCCAAAAAACTGGTTAAAAGGCGTATTTTTTTCCCAAAAACCGGTTTTAAGGGTGTCTTTTTCCACAAAAACCTGTTTAAAGACGTCGTTTTCCCCAAAAACTGGTGAAAAGTGTGTCAAATTCCCTAAAAAACTGGTTAAAAGGCGTCTTTTCCCCCAAAAAACTGGTTAAAATGCGTCTTTTTTTCAAAAAACCGGTGAAAAGGGTGTCTTATTTCCCCCAAACTGGTTAAATGGGTGTATTTTTCCACAAAAAAATCGGTTAAAGGTCTTTCCACAATAACCGGTTCAAAGGGGGTGTCTTTTGGCCAAAAAATTGGTTAAAAGGTTTTTTTTTCGCCCCAAAAACCGGTTAAAAGAGCGTTTTATGCCTCAGAAACCGGGCCAATGGTGTCTTTTGACCAAAAAACCAGTTAAAAGGGTGTTTTTTTTTTTTTTTTTTTGCCCCAGAAACCGGTTTAAAGGGTGTCTTTTATTCCCCCCAAAACTGGTTAAATGGGTGTGTTTTTCCATAAAAAACTGGTTAAAAGGCGTCTTTTTCCCCAAAAACCGGTGAAAAGGGTGTCTTATTTTCCCGCCAAAACTGGTTAAATGAGTGTCTTTTCCACAAAAACCGGTTATAAAGGTGTCTTTTCCCCCCAAAAAAATCGGTTAAAAGTCTTTCCACAATAACTGGTGTTATAAGGTTTTTTTCGCCCCAAAAACCGGTTAAAAGAGCGTTTTATGCCTCAAAAACCGGGCCAATGGTGTCTTTTGGCCAAAAAACCGGTTAAAAGGGTGTTTTTTTTTTTTTGCCCCAGAAACCGGTTAAAAAGGGTGTCTTTTTTTCCCCCCAAAACTGGTTAAATGGGTGTGTTTTTCCATAAAAAACTGGTTAAAAGGCGTTTCCCCCCCCCAAAACTGGTTAAAAGGCGTCTTTTCCCCCCAAAAACCGGTGAAAAGGGTGTCTTATTTCCCCCAAAAACTGGTTAAATGGGTGTCTTTTTCCACAAAAACCGGTTATAAAGGTGTCTTTCCCCCCCAAAAATCGGTTAAAGGTCTTTCCACAATAACCGGTTCAAAGGGCGTGTCTTTTGGCCAAAAAATCGGTTAAAAGGTTTTTTTTTTTCGCCCCAAAAACCAATTAAAAGAGCGTTTTATGCCTCAAAAACCGGGTCAATGGTGTCTTTTGGCCAAAAAACCGGTTAAGAAGGTGTTTTTTTTTTGCCCCAGAAACCGGTTTAAAGGGTGTCTTTTTTCCCCCCCAAAACTGGTTAAATGGGTGTCTTTTTCCACAAAAACCGGTTAAAAGGGCGTCTTTTTCCCCCAAAAACCGGTTAAAAGAGCGTTTTCCCCCCCAAAAACTGGTGAAAAGTGTGTCAAATTCCCAAAAAAACTGATTAAAAGGCGTCTTTTTCCCAAAAACCGGTAAAGGGTGTCTTATTTTCCCCAAAACTGGTTAAATGGGTGTCTTTTTCCACAAAAACCGGTTATAAAGGTGTCTTTCCCCCCCAAAAATCGGTTAAAAGGTCTTTTGGCCAAAAAACCGGATAAAAGGGTGTCGTTATCTGGAAAATTGATTAAAATGTTTTTTTTGGCCCTAAAAACAGGTTCAATGGGTAAAAGGTCCCCCCCCCCCCCAAAAAAAAACCAGTTAAAAGGGTGTTTTTGGACCCAACAACAGATTCAAAGGGTGTCTAATTCCCCAAAAAAACGGTGAAAAGGGTGTCTAATTCCCCAAAAACCGGTGAAAAGGCGTCTTTTTCCCAAAAACCGGTAAAGGGTGTCTTATTTTCCCCAAAACTGGTTAAATGGGTGTCTTTTTCCACAAAAACCGGTTATAAAGGTGTCTTTCCCCCCCAAAAATCGGTTAAAAGGTCTTTTGGCCAAAAAACCGGATAAAAGGGTGTCGTTATCTGGAAAATTGATTAAAATGTTTTTTTTGGCCCCAAAAACAGGTTCAATGGGTAAAAGGTCCCCCCCCCCCAAAAAAAAAAAACCAGTTAAAAGGGTGTTTTTGGACCCAACAACAGATTCAAAGGGTGTCTAATTCCCCAAAAAACCGGTGAAAAGGGTGTCTAATTCCCCAAAAACCGGTGAAAAGGCGTCTTTTTCCCCAAAAACCGGTTAAAAGGGCGTCTTTTTCCCCACAAACCGGTGAAAAGGGTGTCTTTTTTCCCCCAAAAACTTGTGAAAAGTGTGTCTAATTCTCCCAAATATCGGTTAAAGGCCTTTCCACAATAACCGGTTCAAAGGGGTGTCTTTTGGCCAAAAAACCGGTTAAAAGGGTGTTTTTTTTTGCCCCAGAAACCGGTTTAAAGTGTGTCTTTTTTTCGCCCCGAAACTGGTTAAATGGGTGTGTTTTTCCATAAAAAACTGGTTAAAAGGCGTCTTTTTCCCCAAAAACCGGTTAAAAGAGCGTCCCCCCCCCCAAAACTGGTGAAAAGTGTGTCAAATTCCCAAAAAACTGGTTAAAAGGCGTCTTTTCCCCCAAAACCGGTTAAAAGAGCGTCCCCCCCCCAAAACTGGTGAAAAGTGTGTCAAATTCCCAAAAAACTGGTTAAAAGGCGTCTTTTCCCCCAAAAACCGGTGAAACCGGTCTTTATTTCCCCCAAAACTGGTTAAATGGGTGTCTTTTTCCACAAAAACCGGTTATAAAGGTGTCTTTTCCCCAAAAACCGGTTAAAAGAGCGTCCCCCCAAAAAAACTGCTGAAAAGTGTGTCAAATTCCCCAAAAAACTGGTTAAAAGGCGTCTTTTCCCCCAAAAAACCTGTTAAAAGGCGTCTTTTTCCCCAAAAACCGGTGAAAAGGGTGTCTTTTTTTTCCCCCAAAACTGGTTAAAAGAGCGTTTTTTCCCCCACAAACTAGTGAAAAGTGTGTCTAATACCCCCCAAAAATCGGTTAAAGGTCTTTCCACAATAACCGGGTTTAATGGGGGTGTTTTTTGACCAAAAAATCGGGTAAAAGGTTTTTTTCGCCCAAAAAACCGGTTAAAAGAGCGTTCTATGCTTCAAAAACCGGGCCAATGGTGTCTTTTGGCCAAAAAACCGGTTAAAAGGGTGTAGAATTCCCCAAAAACCGGTTAAAAGGGTGTCTTTTTTCCCCCAAAATTGGTTAAATGGGTGTCTTTTTCCACAAAAACCTGTTAAAAGGGCGTCTTTTTCCCCAAAAACCGGTTAAAAGAGCGTTTTCCTCCCCCAAACTGGCGAAAAGTGCGTCAAATTCCCCAAAAAACTGGTTAAAAGGCGTCTTTTTCCCCCAAAAACCGGTTGAAAGGCATTAGCCAAAAACTAGTAAAACGGTTGCTACGGCTCTGATAATCAATAAATCCCTTTTTTCAGGTCCCTGACGACATTAGGCCTTGTGATATCTAAACTAGCCGACCAATCGTCAAATACGAAAAACAAAGATAAATTCGTACCTTACAGAGACTCCGTTCTAACTTGGCTTCTCAAGGACAACTTAGGCGGGAACAGCAAAACCGTAATGGTCGCCACCGTATCTCCAGCGGCGGACAACTTTGAAGAAACGTTGAGCACCCTCAGATACGCCGATCGGGCGAAAAGAATCGTCAATCATGCCGTAGTCAACGAAGATCCGAATGCTCGAATAATCAGAGAATTGAGGCAAGAAGTCGAGGCCCTTAAAGAAATGCTAAAACACGCCACAGCCACCACAACACCTGTAAGTAACTTTTTAAAAATCCTAAATCCTGGGGGGGTCTATCTGACCGGGGAAAAAACCGGTTTTAGGGGCCTATCTGACAAAAAACAGGATTTTAGGGCGTCCATCAGACCGGAAAAAGCGGTTTTTAGGGGCGGTCTATCTGACCTAAAAAGCAGTTTTTTAGGGGGTCCATCAGACCGGAAAAAGCGGTTTTTAGGGGCGGTCTATCTGACCTAAAAAGCAGTTTTTTAGAGGGTCTATCTGTCCGGGAAAAAAATCCCCTTTTAGGGGTTTATCTGACCGGGGAAAAAACCGGTTTTAGGGGCCTATCTGACAAAAAACAGGATTTTAGGGCGTCCATCAGACCGGAAAAAGCGGTTTTTAGGGGCGGTCTATCTGACCTAAAAAGCAGTTTTTTAGGGGGTCCATCAGACCGGAAAAAGCGGTTTTTAGGGGCGGTCTATCTGACCTAAAAAGCAGTTTTTTAGAGGGTCTATCTGTCCGGGAAAAAAATCCCCTTTTAGGGGTTTATCTGACCGGGGAAAAAACCGGTTTTAGGGGCCTATCTGACAAAAAACAGGATTTTAGGGCGTCCATCAGACCGGAAAAAGCGGTTTTTAGGGGCGGTCTATCTGACCTAAAAAGCAGTTTTTTAGGGGGTCCATCAGACCGGAAAAAGCGGTTTTTAGGGGCGGTCTATCTGACCTAAAAAGCAGTTTTTTAGGGGGTCCATCAGACCGGAAAAAGCGGTTTTTAGGGGCGGTCTATCTGACCTAAAAAGCAGTTTTTTAGAGGGTCTATCTGTCCGGGAAAAAAATCCCCTTTTAGGGGTTTATCTGACCGGGGAAAAAACCGGTTTTAGGGGCCTATCTGACAAAAAACAGGATTTTAGGGCGTCCATCAGACCGGAAAAAGCGGTTTTTAGGGGCGGTCTATCTGACCTAAAAAGCAGTTTTTTAGGGGTCCATCAGACCGGAAAAAGCGGTTTTTAGGGGCGGTCTATCTGACCTAAAAAGCAGTTTTTTAGGGGGTCCATCAGACCGGAAAAAGCGGTTTTTAGGGGCGGTCTATCTGACCTAAAAAGCAGTTTTTTAGAGGGTCTATCTGTCCGGAAAAAAATCCCCTTTTAGGGGTTTATCTGACCGGGGAAAAAACCGGTTTTAGGGGCCTATCTGACAAAAAACAGGATTTTAGGGCGTCCATCAGACCGGAAAAAGCGGTTTTTAGGGGCGGTCTATCTGACCTAAAAAGCAGTTTTTTAGGGGTCCATCAGACCGGAAAAAGCGGTTTTTAGGGGCGGTCTATCTGACCTAAAAAGCAGTTTTTTAGAGGGTCTATCTGTCCGGGAAAAAAATCCCCTTTTAGGGGTTTATCTGACCGGGGAAAAAACCGGTTTTAGGGGCCTATCTGACAAAAAACAGGATTTTAGGGCGTCCATCATACCGGAAATAGTGGTTTTTAGGGGCGGTCTATCTGACCAAAAAAGCAGTTTTTTAGGGGGTCCATCAGACCGGAAAAAGCGGTTTTTAGGGGCGGTCTATCTGACCTAAAAAGCAGTTTTTTAGGGGGTCTATCTGACTGGGGTAAAAAATCCGCTTTTAGGGGGTCTATCTGACTGGGGGAAAAACCGGTTTTAGGGGCCTATCTGACCGGGGAAAAAACCGTTTTTAGAGGATCTATCTGACCGGGGAAAAAACCGTTTTTAGAGGGTCTAACTGTCCGGGGAAAAAATCCCCTTTTAGGGGGTTTATCTGACCGGGGGAAAAAATCTACTTTTAGGGGGTCGATCTGACTAGGGGAAAAAAAAACTGATTTAGCCGGGTCTATCTGACCGGGGAAAAACCGTTTTTAGAGGATCTATCTGACCGGGGAAAAAACCGTTTTTAGAGGGTCTATCTGTCCGAGGAAAAAATCCCCTTTTAGGGGGTTTATCTGACCGGGGGAAAAAAGCCACTTTTAGGGGGTCTATCTGACCGGGGAAAAACCGGTGTTTAGGGGTCTATCTGACCGGGATAAAACCGTTTTTAGGGTCTACCATTCCGGGGAAAAAAATCCACTTTTAGGGGGTCTATCTGACCGGGGGAAAAAAAATGGTTTTTAGGGGGGTCTATCTGACCGGGGAAAAAACCGTTTTTAGAGGGTCTATCTGTCCGGGGAAAAAATCCCCTTTTAGGGGGTTGATCTGACCGGGGGAAAAAATCCACTTTTAGGGGGTCTATCTGACCGAGGAAAAAAAAATGGTTTTTAGGGGGGTCTATCTGACCGGGGAAAAAACCGTTTTTAGAGGGTCTATCTGTCCGGGAAAAAAATCCCCTTTCAGGGGGTTTATGTGACCGGGGGAAAAAAGCCACTTTTAGGGGGTCTATCAGACCGGGGAAAAATCCGTTTTTAGAAGGTCTATCTGTCCGGGGAAAAAATCCCCTTTTAGGGGGTTTATCTGACCGGGGGAAAAAAGTCACTTTTAGGGGGTCTAACCTGTTTTTGGCCTGATAGACCCCCTAAACGCGGTTCCCCCCCCCCCCCCCTGTCAGATAGACCTTCTAAAACGGATTTTTTCCCGGTCTGATAGACCCCCTAAACAACAGTTCCCCCCCCCCCCCCCGGGTCAGATAGACGCTACCTAACGACCGGTTTTTTCCCCGGTCAGATAGATCCTCTAAAAATGGATTTTTCCCCGGTCTGATAGACCCCCCTAAACACCGGTTTCTATTCCCGGTCAGATAGACCCCCTAAACAACAGTCCCCCCCCCCCGGTCAGATAGACGCTTCCTTAAGGCCGGTTTTTTTCCCCGGTCAGATAGACCCGGCTAAATCAGTTTTTTCCCCTAGTCAGATTTACCCCCAAAAGCGGTTTTCCCCCAGTCAGATAGACCCCCTAAAAGTGGCTTTTTCCCCCGGTCAGATAAACCCCCTAAAAGGGGATTTTTTCCCCGGACAGATAGACCCTCTAAAACCGGTTTTTTTCCCCGGTCTGATTGACCCCCTAAAAGAGGATTTTTTCCCCCGGTCAGATAAACCCCCTAAAAGGGGATTTTTCCCCCTAGTCAGATTTACCCCCAAAAGCGGTTTTCCCCCAGTCAGATAGACCCCCTAAAAGTGGCTTTTTCCCCCGGTCAGATAAACCCCCTAAAAGGGGATTTTTTCCCCGGACAGATAGACCCTCTAAAACCGGTTTTTTTCCCCGGTCTGATTGACCCCCTAAAAGAGGATTTTTTCCCCCGGTCAGATAAACCCCCTAAAAGGGGATTTTTCCCCCTAGTCAGATTTACCCCAAAAGCGGTTTTCCCCAGTCAGATAGACCCCCTAAAAGTGGCTTTTTCCCCCGGTCAGATAAACCCCCTAAAAGGGGATTTTTTCCCCGGACAGATAGACCCTCTAAAAACGTAGCATTTTGTCCTAATAACCTTGGTTACTTCAATATATGACCAAAAACTGGTTAAAATTTGTACTTTTTAACCCCAAAAAAACAGTTAAAATGTCATCTTTTTGTCCAAAAAACTGTTAAATTTCTTTTTGGACAAAAAAAAAAAAACATAGAAAATTTTTCGACAAAAAAAGGAAAAAAAAAAAGGAAAACCCGGAAAATTTTTCGAAAAAACTTTGAAAATTTTTTGAAAAAAAAATTTCTTTTTTTGGACAAAAAAACTTAGAAAATTTTTCGAAAAAAAAAGTTAAAACTTAGAAAATTTTTTGAAAAAAGAACTTAAAAAATTTTTCAAAAAAAAAACGCGGAAAATTTTTTGCAAAAACAAACTTGGAAATTGTCCTTTATACTTTCCCTCCCTACTAACTCCCCTTCCTTTATACTTCCCCCTCCATTATACTTCCCCCTCCGTTATACTTCCCCCTCCTATATAGATACTTCTCTTTAAGGAAGTTTTCGTTAGAAGCTCTTCAAACCAGTATTAACTTCCTTAATTTTTTTTGTTTCAGGGGTCTCCAATATTTGTAAGTATTTAAAAAAAAATTTCTTTTTTTCTTTTTCTACATTTTTTTACCTACAGCTCTCGACATACATGAAAAACTATCCGAAAGTGAAAAACTTATGAGAGAAATGTCGACAACATGGGAAGAAAAATTGATAAAAACAGGTAAAAAAAAAATTTTTTTTTAAATGTTTAAAAAAATTTTTTTTTTAATTTTTAAATTTTTTTTTTTTTTTTAAACCGGTTAAAAGGTTGTTTTTGGGCCCAAAAACCGGTTCAAAGGGCGTTTAATTTCCAAAAAAACTGGTTAAAAGGCGTCTTTTTCCCCAAAAACCGGTTCAAAGGGCGTCTTTTTCCCCAAAAACCGGTTAAAAGAGCGTTTTATGCCTCAAAAACCGGGCCATTGGTGTCTTTTGGCCAAAAAACCGGTTAAAAGGGTGTGGAATTCTCCAAAAACCGGTTAAAGGGTGTCTTTTTCCCCCCCAAAACTGGTTAAATGGGTGTCTTTTTCCACAAAAACCGGGCCAATGGTGTCTTTTGGCCAAAAAACCGGTTAAAAGGGTGTGGAATTTCCCAAAAACCGGTTAAAAGGGTGTCTTTTTTTCCCCCAAAACTGGTTAAATGGGTGTCTTTTTCCACAAAAACCTGTTAAAAGGGCGTATTTTGGCCAAAAAACCGGTTAAAAGGGTGTGGAATTTCCCAAAAACCGGTTAAAAGGGTGTCTTTTTCCCCAGCAAAACTGGTTAAATGGGTGTCTTTTTCCACAAAAACCTGTTAAAAGGCGTATTTTTCCCCAAAAACCGGTTAAAAGAGCGTTTTCCTCCCCCCCCCCCCCCCCAAAAAAAAATAAAAAAAATTTTTTTTTTTTTTAATTTTTAATTTTTTTTTTTAATTTTATTTTTGTAAAAATTTTTTTCTTTTTTCAATTGAAGTTTTGATATTAGTTGTGGTTTGCGGCCTCAAAAAAAAAAAAAAAAAAAAAAAAAAAAAAAAAAAAAAAAAAAAAAAAAAAAAATACCGGTCGAAAGGGCGTCTTTTGGCTAAACGACCGGTTAAAAGGGCGTCTTTTGGCTAACAAATTGGTTAAAGGTCCCCCCCCCCCCAAAAAAAAACCGGTTCAAAGGGTGTCTAATACCCAAAAAACCGGTTAAAAGGGAGTCTTTTTCCCCCAAAAATCGGGTTAAAGAGTGTCTAATTCCCCAAAAACTGGTTAAAAGGCGTCTTTTCCCCCCATAAACCGGTGAAAAGGGCGTCTTTGCCTAAATGACCGGTTCAAAGGGCGTCTTTTGGCTAACAAATTGGTTAAAGGTCCCCCCCCCCAAAAAAAACCGGTTCAAAGGGTGTCTAATACCCAAAAAACCGGTTAAAAGGGAGTCTTTTTCCCCCAAAATCGGGTTAAAGAGTGTCTAATTCCCCAAAAACTGGTTAAAAGGCGTCTTTTCCCCCCATAAACCGGTGAAAAGGGCGTCTTTTTTCCCCCAAAAACCGATTAAAAAGGGTGCCCCCCCCCCCAAAAAAAAACCGGTTAAAAGGCGTACTTTCCCCAAAAACCGGTTAAAAAGGGCGTCTTTTTCCCCCAAAAACCGGTGAAAAGGGTGTCTTTCACCCCAAAAACCGGTTAAAAGGGTATCTTACCCCCCAAACCGGTTAAAAGTGTGTCTTTTCCCCCAAAAACTGGTTAAGTGGGTGTCTTTTTCCACAAAAACTGGTTCAAAAGGTCTCTTTGGAAACAAAAACCGGTTAAAAGGTGTTTTTGGACCTAAAAACCGTTCAATGGTGCAGTTTTCCTCAAAAAAACCGGTTCAAAGAGTGTCTGATTCACCAAAAACCGGTTAAAAGGGCGTCTTTTGACTAACAACCAATTAAAAGGGCGTCTTTTGGCCAAAAAACTGGTTGAAAGGTTTTTTTTTAAATTTTTTTTACCCCAAAAACCGGTTATAAGGGCGTATTTTCCCCCAAAAACCGGTTCAAAGGGTGTCCAATTCCCCAAAAACCTGTGAAAAGGCGTCTTTTTCCCCAAAAACCGGTTAAAAAGGGCGTATTTCCCCCCAAAAATCGGTTCAAAGGGTGTCGAATTCCCCAAAACCTGTAAAAAGTTCGTCTTTTTCCCCAAAAACCGGTTCAAAGGGTGTCGAATTCCCCAAAAACCGGTGAAAATGGCGTCTTTTTCCCAAAAACCGGTTAAATGGGTGTCTTTTTCCACAAAAACCGGTTCTGAGGGTGTTTTTCAACCCAAAAACCGTTCAATGGTGTCGTTTTCCTCAGAAAACCGGTGAAAAGGGTGTCTAATTCCCCAAAAACCGGTTAAAAGGGCGTCCTTTTTCCCCAAAACTGGTTACAAGGCGTATTTTCCCCCAAAAACTGGTTACAAGGCGTATTTTCCCCCAAAAAACTGGTTACAAGGCGTATTTTCCCCAAAAACCAGTGAAAAGGGTGTCTAATTCCCCAAAAACCGGTTAAAAGGGTGTCCCCCCCCCTCCAAGAACTGGTTAAATGGGTGTCTTTTTCCGTTCTAAGGGTGTTTTGGGACCCAAAAACCGTTCAATGGTCTCATTAAAAAAAAAAAAAAATTCAAATAATTTTTTTTTCGCAGAGCAAGTGCAGCAAGAGAGGCAAGAAGCGCTGGAGAATATGGGAATAAGCGTCCAAGCGTCTGGGATAAAAGTTGAAAAAAACAAATTTTATTTAGTGAATTTAAATGCGGATCCATCTTTAAATGAATTGTTAGTTTATTATTTGAAAGAGAAGACGCTCGTAGGCGCTCGTGGGCGTCGACCAATCAGGACATTCAGCTTTCTGGTCTTGGCATTCAGGCTGAACATTGCATCATAACGATAGAAGACCAGCGACTTTATATGACACCGTTGGCCTCAGCCAGAAGCTTCGTCAACGGCGCTCCAGTCGTCGAAAAAACCCAGTTGCACAACGGCGACCGCATTTTGTGGGGAAACCATCATTTCTTTCGTGTGAACTGTCCGAAATCTTCGTTGCTTTCGTCGTGTTCCGAACCGCAAACTCCTGCGCAGACGATCGACTATAATTTCGCTCGTGAGGAACTTATGCTCAACGAAATGAGCAACGATCCGCTACAGGCTGCCATCGCGAAAATTGAAAAACAGCATGAAGAAGACAAACAAGGTAGGTTAAACTAGTTAAGTCCGGTTTTAACCATAAAACCGGTTATAAAGGTGTCTTTTCCCCCCAAAAATCGGTTAAAGGTCTTTCCACCGGTTCAAAGGGTTTCTTTTGGGCAAAAAATCGGTTAAAAGGCTTTTTTTCGCCCCAAAAACCGGTTAAAAAGGTTTTTTTTTTGCCGTCTAAAACCGGTTAAAAAGGTTTCTTTTCCCCCCCAAAATCGGTTAAAGGTCTTTCCACCGGTTCAAAGGGTTTCTTTTGGGCAAAAAATCGGTTAAAAGGCTTTTTTTCGCCCCAAAAACCGGTTAAAAAGGTTGTTTTTGCCGTCAAAAACCGGTTTAAAAGGTGTCTTTTCCCCCCAAAAATAGGTTAAAGGTCTTTCCACCGGTTAAAAGAGTGTCTTTTGGCCAAAAAATCGGTTAAAAGGTTTTTTGGCCCCTAAAACCGGTTAAAAAGGTGTCTTTTCCCCCAAAAAATCGGATAAAGGTCTTTCCACCGATTCAAAGGGTGTCTCTTGCCCAAAAAATCGGTTAAAAGGTGTCTTTTCCCCCAAAAAATAGGTTAAAGGTCTTTCCACCGGTTAAAAGAGTGTCTTTTGGCCAAAAAATCGGTTAAAAGGGTTTTTTTTTTGCCCCCAAAAACCGGTTGAAATGGTGTCTTTTCCCCCAAAAAATCGGTTAAAGGTCTTGGCACCGGTTTAAGGGTGTCTTTTGCACACAAAATCGGTTAAAAAGATTTTTTTTTTGCCCCAAAAACCGGTTAAAAGGGTGTCTTTTGCACAAAAAATCGGTTAAAATGTTATTTTGGCCCCAAAAACCGGTAATAAAAGGGTGTTTTTGCCCTCAAAAACCGGTTTAAAAGGTGCCTTTTCCCCCCAAAAATAGGTTAAAGGTCTTTCCACCGGTTAAAAGGGTGTCTTTTGCACAAAAAATCGGTTAAAAGGGTGTCTTTTCGCCCCAAAAACCGGTTAAAAAGGGTGTTCTTGCCCTCAAAAACCGTTTAAAAGGTGTCTTTTCCCCCCAAAATATTAAATGGCGCTCCAGTCGTTGAAAAAACTCAGTTGCACAACGGCGACCGTATTTTGTGGGGAAACCATCATTTCTTTCGTGTCAACTGTCCGAAATCTTCGTTGCTTTCGTCGTGTTCCGAACCGCAAACTCCTGCGCAGACGATCGACTATAATTTTGCTCGCGAGGAACTTATGCTTAACGAAATGAGCAATGATCCGTTACAGGCTGCCATCGCGAAAATTGAAAAACAGCATGAAGAAGACAAACAAGGTAGGTTAAACTAGTTAAAAGAGTACGGTTTTAACCATAAAACCGGTTAAAAAGGTGTCTTCCCCCCCCCCCCCCCCCCCCCCAAAAAAAAAAATCGGTTAAAGGTCTTTCCACAAAAACCGGTTCAAAGGGTTTCTTTTGGGCAAAAAATCGTTTAAAAGGTTTTTTGTCGCCCCAAAAACCGGTTAAAAAGGTGTTTTTTTTTTTTTTTTTTTTTTTTGCCCCAGAAACCGGTTAAAAGGGTGTTTTTGGGCCCAAAAACCGGTTCAAAGGGTGTTTAATTTCCCAAAAAACTGGTTAAAAGGCGTCTTTTCCCCAAAAACTGTTTAATGGGGTGTCTTTTTCCCCAAAAACCGGTTAAAAAGGTGTCTTTCCCCCCCCCCCCCAAAAATCGGTTGAAGGTCTTTCCCCAGAAACCGGTTATAAAGGTGTTTTTGTTTTTTGCCCCAGAAAGCGGTTAAAAAGGTGTTAAATTTCCCAAAAACCGGTTCAAAGCGTGTTTAATTTCCCAAAAAACTGGTTAAAAGGCGTCTTATTCCCCAAAAACTGGTTAAATGGGTGTCTTTTTCCCCAAAAACCGGTTAAAAAGGTGTCTTTTCCCCAAAAAAATCGGTTGAAGGTCTTCCTCCAGAAACCGGTTAAAAAGGTGTTTTTGTTTTTTGCCCCAGAAACCGGTTAAAAGGGTGTTAAATCTCCCAAAAACCTGGTTAAAAGGCGTCTTTTTCCCCCAAAAATCGGTTAAAGGTCTTTGCATCGGTTTAAGGGTGTCTTTTGGCCAAAAAATCGGTTAAAAGGTGTCTTTTCCCTCAAAAAATCGGTTAAAGGTCTTTCCACCGGTTCGAAGGGTGTCTTTTGGCCAAAAAAATCGGTTAAAAGGGTGTCTTTTGGGCAAAAAAATCGGTTAAAAGTCTTTTTTTCGCCCCAAAAACCGGTTATAAAGGTGTCTTTTCCCCCCAAAAATCGGTTAAAGGTCTTTCCACCGGTTGAAAGTGTGACCTTTGGCAAAAAAAAAAATCGGTTAAAAGGGTGTCTTTTGCACAAAAAATCGGTTAAAATGATTTTTTTTTTTTTGCCCCATAAACCGGTTAAAAAGGTGTCTTTTGCACAAAAAATCGGTTAAAATGTTATTTTGGCCCCAAAAAACCGGTAAAAAAGGGTGTTTTTGCCCTCAAAAACCGGTTTAAAAGGTGTCTTTTCCCCCCAAAAATAGGTTAAAGGTCTTTCCACCGGTTCAAAGGGGTGTCTTTTGGCCAAAAAATCGGTTAAAAGGTTTTTGTCGCCCAAAAAACCGGTTAAAAGGGTGTCTTTAGCCCAAAAAATCGGTTCAAAGGTTGTTTTTCGCCCCAAAAACCAGTTATAAAAGGGGTTTTTTTTTTGTTTTTTTTTTGCCCCAAAAACCGGTTAAAAGGGCGTTTTATGCCCCAAAAACCGGATCAATGGTGTCTTTTGGCCCAAAAACCGGTTAAAAGGGTGTGTTTTTTTTTGCCCCAGAAACCGGTTAAAAGGGTGTTTTTTTTTTGCCCAGAAACCGGTTAAAAGGGTGTTTTTGGGCCCAAAAACCGGTTCCAAGGGTGTTTAATTTCCCAAAAAACTGGTTTAAAGGCGTCTTTTTCCCCAAAAACTGGTTAAATGGGTGTCTTTTCCTCCAAAAACTGGTTTAATGGGTTTTTTTTCCCCAAAAACCGGTTTAAAAGGTGTTTTTCCCCACAAAAATCGGTTAAAGGTCTTTCCCCAAAAACCGGTTAAAAGGGTGTTTTGTATTTTGCCCCAGAAACCGGTTAAAAGGGTGTTTTTTTTTTTTGCCCCAGAAACCGGTTAAAAGGGTGTTTTTGGGCCCAAAAACCGGTTCCAAGGGTGTTTAATTTCCCAAAAAACTGGTTTAAAGGCGTCTTTTTCCCCAAAAACTGGTTAAATGGGTGTCTTTTCCTCCAAAAACTGGTTTAATGGGTTTTTTTCCCCAAAAACCGGTTTAAAAGGTGTTTTTCCCCACAAAAATCGGTTAAAGGTCTTTCCCCAAAAACCGGTTAAAAGGGTGTTTTTGTATTTTGCCCCAGAAACCGGTTAAAAGGGTGTTTTTGGTCCCAAAACCGGTTCAAAGGGTGTTTAATTTCCCAAAAAACTGGTTAAAAGGCGTCTTTTCCCCCCAAAACTGGTTGAATGGGTGTCTTTTTCCACAAAAACCTGTTTTAAGGGTGTGGTGTTTTTGGGCCCAAATACCGCTTCAATAGTGTCGTTTTCCCCAAAAAACCGGTTAAAAAGGTGTCCCCCCCCCCCCCAAATCGGTTAAAGTTAAAAAAAATTGGTTGAAAGGTTCCCCCCCTCCACCAAAACCGGTTAAAAGGGTGTTTTTTGAACCACAAACAGGCTCAAGGGGTGTCTAATTCCCCAAAAACCTTTTAAAAGGGCGTCTTTTCCCCAAACACCAGTTAAAAGGGCGTCTATTTCCCCAAAAACCGGTTAAAAGGGCGTCTTTTTCACCAATAAAACTGTTTAAAGGGTGTCTAATTCCCCAAAAACCGGTTAAAAAGGGCGTCTTTTCCCCCCTAAATCGGTGATAAGGGTGTCAAATTCCCCAAAAACCTGTGAAAAGTTCGTCTTTTTCGACAAAAACCGGTTAAAAAAAGGGCGTATTTTCCCCCCAAAAAAACTGTTAAAATGGCGTTTTTTCCCCCAAAAACCGGTTCAAAGGGTGTCTCATTCCCCAAATACCGGTTAAAAACGGCGTCTTTCCCCCCAAAGTCGGTGATAAGGGCGTCAAATTTTTCAAAAACCTGTGAAAAGTTCGTCTTTTCCCCCCAAAAATCGGTTAAAGGTCTTTCCACAAAAACCGGTTCAAAGGGTGTCTTTTAGGCAAAAAATCGGTTAAAAGGCTTTTTTTTCGCCCCAAAAACCGGTTAAAAAGGTGTCTTTTCCCCCCCAAAAATCGGTTAAAGGTCTTTCCATAAACATCGGGTCATAAGGGGTGTCTTTTGGCCAAAAAATCGGTTGAAAGGGTTTTTTTCCGCCCCAAAAACCGGTTAAAAGGGCGTTTTGTGCCTCAAAAACCAGATCATTGGTGTCTTTTGCCCCAAAAACCGGTTAAAAGGGTGTTCTCAATCCCAAAAGGGTGTCGTTATCTAGAAAATTGATTAAAAGGTGTTTTTTTGGCCCCAAAAACCGGTTAAAAGGGTGTTCTCTGCCCCAAAAACCGGTTAAAAAGGGTGTTCTCTGCCCCAAAAACCCGGTAAAAAAAAGTAGGTGTTTTGCCTCAAAAACCGTTTCAAATAAGTCTTTTGCCCGAAAAATTCGGTTAAAAGGATTTTTATTGGCCCCTAAAACTGGTTAAAAGGGTGTTTTTGCCCCCAAAACCAGTTCAATGGTGTCTTTTGGCCAAAAAACAGTTTAAAAGGGTGCCCCCCCCCCCCCAAAAAAAAAACGGTTAAAAGAGCGTTTTTGCCCAAAACCCGATTAAAAGGGTGTTTTTAGCCCTAAAAACCAGTCAAAAGTGTGTCTTTTGCCCAAACAATAGGTTTTAAGGTTGTTTTATGCCCCAAAAACCGGTTAAAAGAGTGTTCTCTGCCCCAAAAACCGGTTAAAAAGGGGTGTTCTCTGCCCCAAAAACCCGGTTGATAAAAGAAGAAAAAAACGGGTTAAAAGAAGTCTTTTGCCCAAAAAATTCGGTTAAAAGGATTTTTTTGGCCCCTAAAACTGGTTATAAGGGTGTTTTTGCCCCCAAAACCAGTTCAATGGTGTCTTTTGGCCAAAAAACCGTTTAAAAGGGTGCCCCCACCCCCAAAAAAAAAACCGGTTAAAAGAGTGTTTTTGCCCCAAAACCCGATTAAAAGGGTGTTTTTAGCCCTAAAAACCAGTCAAAAGTGTGTCTTTTGCCCAAACAATAGGTTTTAAGGTTGTTTTATGCCCCAAAAACCGGTTAAAAGAGTGTTCTCTGCCCCAAAAACCGGTTAAAAAGGGTGTTCTCTGCCCCAAACCCCCCCCCCCCCCCCCCAAAAAAAAGAGGTGTTTTACCCCAAAAACCGGTTAAAGGAAGTCTTTTGCCCAAAAAATTCGGTTATAAGGATTTTTTGGCCTCTAAAACTGGTTAAAAGGGTGTTTTTGCCCCCAAAACCAGTTCAATGGTGTCTTTTTGCCAAAAAACCGTTTAAAAGGGTGCCCCCCCCCCCAAAAACCGGTTAAAAGAGCGTTTTTGCCCCAAAACCCGATTAAAACGGTGTTTTTAGCCCTAAAAACCGGTCAAAAGTGTGTCTTTTGCCCAAACAATAGGTTTTTAAGGTTGTTTGATGCCCCCAAAAACCGGTTAAAAGGGTGTTCTCTGTACCAAAAACCGGTTTTTGAGATTTTTTGGCCCGAAAAACTGGTTAAAAGGGTGTTTTTGCCCCCAAAACCAGTTCAATGGTGTCTTTTGGCCAAAAAACCGTTTAAAAGGGTGCCCCCACCCCCAAAAAAAAACGGTTAAAAGAGCGTTTTTGCCCCAAAACCCGATTAAAAGGGTGTTTTTAGCCCTAAAAACCAGTCAAAAGTGTGTCTTTTGCCCAAACAATAGGTTTTAAGGTTGTTTTATGCCCCAAAAACCGGTTAAAAGAGTGTTCTCAGCCCCAAAAACCGGTTAAAAAGGGTGTTCTCTGCCCCAAAAACCCGGTTGATAAAAGAAGAAAAAACGGGTTAAAAGAAGTCTTTTGCCCAAAAAATTCGGTTAAAAGGATTTTTTGGCCCCTAAAACTGGTTATAAGGGTGTTTTTGCCCCCAAAACCAGTTCAATGGTGTCTTTTGGCCAAAAAACCGTTTAAAAGGGTGCCCCCACCCCCAAAAAAAACCGGTTAAAAGAGTGTTTTTGCCCCAAAACCCGATTAAAAGGGTGTTTTTAGCCCTAAAAACCAGTCAAAAGTGTGTCTTTTGCCCAAACAATAGGTTTTAAGGTTGTTTTATGCCCCAAAAACCGGTTAAAAGAGTGTTCTCAGCCCCAAAAACCGGTTAAAAAGGGGTGTTCTCTGCCCCAAAAACCCGGTTGATAAAAGAAGAAAAAAACGGGTTAAAAGAAGTCTTTTGCCCAAAAAATTCGGTTAAAAGGATTTTTTTGGCCCCTAAAACTGGTTATAAGGGTTTTTGCCCCCAAAACCAGTTCAATGGTGTCTTTTGGCCAAAAAACCGTTTAAAAGGGTGCCCCCACCCCCAAAAAAAACCGGTTAAAAGAGTGTTTTTGCCCCAAAACCCGATTTTATGCCCCAAAAACCGGTTAAAAGGGTGTTCTCAACCCCAAAAGGGTGTCGTTATCTAGAAAATTGATTAAAAGGTTTTTTTTAAAGGGTGTTTTTTTTATTGCCCCAAAAACCAGTTAAATGGTGTCTTTTGGCAAAAAAACCGGTAAAAGGGCGCCCCCCCCCCAACCGGTTAAAAGTGTGTCTTTTGCCTAAACAATAGGTTTTAAGGTTGTTTTATGCCCCAAAAACCGGTTAAAAGAGTGTTCTCTGCCCCAAAAACCGTTATAAAAGGGTGTTCTCTGCCCCAAAAACCCGGTAAAAAGAAGAAAAAAAAAAAAAAAAAAAGAAATAAAAGATAAAAAAAAAAGAAAAAAAAAAGAGGTGTTTTGCCCCAAAAACCGGTTAAAAAGGGTGTTCTCTGCCCCAAAATCCCAGTAAAAAAAAAAAAAAAAAAAAAGACAGTTCAATGGCGTCTTTTGGCCAAATAACCATTTAGGGAGTTCCCCCCCTAAACCGGTTAAAAGAGCGTTTTTGCCCCAAAACCCGATTAAAAGGGTGTTTTTAGCCCTAAAACCAGTGAAAAGTATGTTTTTGCCCCAAAAACCAGTTTAACAGAATATTTTCTTTTTTTCAGTTGCGTTGGAGAAGCAGAGGAGGGAATACGAACGTCAGTTTCAGCAGTTGAGGAATATTCTGTCGCCATCGACTCCTTTTTCGCCGTATGTGACTTTCGACGCTTTCCGGACGGGGAAAATGACTCCGTGCACGCCGACGACGCAGATGAGAGTCGAAAAGTGGGCGAAAGAAAGGGACGAACTTTTTCGTCGGAGTCTTGTCAAACTCAAGGCGGATATCGTACGAGCGAATCAGATAGTCCAGGAAGCGAATTTCCTCGCTGAAGAGATGAACAGACAGACGAAATTTAGCGTCACTCTCCAAATACCTCCAGCCAACCTCAGCCCTAACAGAAAGGTCAGTTAAAAGGATTTTTTTGGCCCCTAAAACTGGTTAAAAGGGTGTTTTTGCCCCCCAAAACCAGTGCCCCCCCCCCCCCCAAGAACTGGTTAAATGGGTGTCTTTTTCCACAAAAACCGGTTCTAAGGGTGTTTTGGACCCAAAAACCGGTGTCGTTTTCCTAAAAAAAAAAAAAAAACGGTTCAAACGGTGATTAATTCCCCAAAACTGGTTAAAAGGGGGTCTTTGGCTAAATGACCGGTTGAAAAGGCGTCTTTTGGCTTAGGGACCGGTTGAAAGGGCGTCTTTTGCCCACAAACACCAGCCAAAAGGGTGTAATTGGACCCAAAAACCGGTTCAAAGGAAGTCTAATTCCCCAAAAACCGGTTAAAAGGCTGTCTTTTCCCCAAAAAACAGGTTATATTTTTTTTTTTTTTTTTTTTTTTTTTTTTTTTTTTTTTTTTTTTTTTTTTTTTTTTTTTTTTTAAGGGTGTCCCCCCCCCCAAAAAAACCCGGTTAAAAGGTTGTCTTTTCCCCCCCCCAAAAAAAGGTTAAAAGGGTGTCTTTCCCCAAAAAAAAACCGGTTAAAAGGGTGTCTTTTCCCCCCAAAAAAACCGGTTAAAAGGGCATCCTTTTTCCCAAAAACTGGTTCCAAGGCGTATTTTCCCCCAAAAACTGGTTACAAGGCATATTTCCCCCCAAAAACCGGTGAAAAGGGTTTCTATTGGCTAAATGATCGGTTGAAAAGGCGTCTTTTGGCTAAACGATCGATTGAAAGGGCGTCTTTTGCCTAAACGACCGGTTGAAAGGGCGTCTTTTACCTAAATGACCGGTTCAAAGGGCGTCTTTTGGCTAAAAAATTGGTTAAAAGGGTGTTTTTGGACCCAAAAACCGGTTCAAAGGGTGTCTAATACCCTAAAAATCGGTTAAAATGGCGTCTTTTCCCCAGCCAACCTCAGCCCTAACAGAAAGGTCAGTTTCTATTCGCTAAATGACCGGTTGAAAAGGCGTCTTTTGCCTTAGGGACCGGTTGAAAGGGCGTCTTTCGGCCACAAACACCAGTCAAAAGGGTGTAATTGGACCCAAAAACCGGTTCAAAGGGTTTCTAATTCCCCAAAAACCGGTTAAACGGCTGTCTTTTCCCCAAAAAACAGGTTAAATGGTTTTTTTTTTTGCCCCAAAAACCATTTAAATGGTGTTTTTGGACCCAAAAAACCGGTTCAAAGGGTGTCTAATACCCTAAAAATCGGTTAAAATGGCGTCTTTTCCCCAGCCAACCTCAGCCCTAACAGAAAGGTCAGTTTCTATTCGCTAAATGACCGGTTGAAAAGGCGTCTTTTGGCTTAGGGACCGGTTGAAAGGGCGTCTTTCGGCCACAAACACCAGTCAAAAGGGTGTAATTGGACCCAAAAACCGGTTCAAAGGAAGTCTAATTCCCCAAAAACCGGTTAAAAGGCTGTCTTTTTCCCCAAAAAACAGGTTATATGTTTTTTTTTTTTTTTTTTTTTTTTTTAGGGTGTCCCCCCCCCCAAAAAAAAAAACCCGGTTAAAAGGTTGTCTTTTCCCCCCCCAAAAAAAGGTTAAAAGGGTGTCTTTCCCCCAAAAAAAACCGGTTAAAAGGGTGTCTTTTCCCCCAAAAAAACCGGTTAAAAGGGCATCCTTTTTCCCAAAAACTGGTTCCAAGGCGTATTTCCCCCAAAAACTGGTTACAAGGCATATTTCCCCCAAAAACCGGTGAAAAGGGTTTCTATTGGCTAAATGATCGGTTGAAAAGGCGTCTTTTGGCTAAACGATCGATTGAAAGGGCGTCTTTTGCCTAAACGACCGGTTGAAGGGGCGTCTTTACCTAAATGACCGGTTCAAAGGGCGTCTTTTGGCTAAAAAATTGGTTAAAAGGGTGTTTTTGGACCCAAAAACCGGTTCAAAGGGTGTCTAATACCCTAAAAATCGGTTAAAATGGCGTCTTTTCCCCAGCCAACCTCAGCCCTAACAGAAAGGTCAGTTTCTATTCGCTAAATGACCGGTTGAAAAGGCGTCTTTTGGCTTAGGGACCGGTTGAAAGGGCGTCTTTCGGCCACAAACACCAGTCAAAAGGGTGTAATTGGACCCAAAAACCGGTTCAAAGGGTTTCTAATTCCCCAAAAACCGGTTAAAACGGCTGTCTTTTTCCCCAAAAAACAGGTTAAATGGTTTTTTTTTTTGCCCCAAAAACCATTTAAATGGTGTTTTTGGACCCAAAAACCGCTTCAATGGTGTCGTTTTCCTTAAAAAATAAAAACCGATTGAAAGGGCGTCTTTTGGCTAAAAAATTGGTTAAAGGTCCCCCCCCCCCCTGAAAAACTGTTAAAAGGGTGTTTTTCGACTCAAAAACCGGTTCAAAGGGTGTCTAATACCCAAAAATCTGTTAAAAGGGCGTATTTTCTCCCCAAAACCGGTTAAAAAGGGTGTCTAATTCCCCAAAAACTGGTTAAAAGGCGTCTTTTCCCCCAAAAACCGGTTAAAAGGGTGTCTCCCCCCCCCCAACCGGTTAAAAGTGTGTCTTTTCCCCCAAAAACTGGTTAAGTGGGTGTCTTTTTCCACAAAAACTGGTTCAAAAGGTGTTTTTGGACCCATTCAGCGAATTTCCTCGCTGAAGAGATGAACAAACAGACGAAATTTAGCGTCACTCTCCAAATACCTCCAGCCAACCTCAGCCCTAACAGAAAGGTCAGTTTCTATTGGCCAAACAACGGGTAGAAAGGGCGTCTTTTGGCTAAACAACAGTTAAAGGGAGTCTTTTGGCTAAAAGGGCATCTTTTTCCCCAAAAACCGGTAAAAAAGGGCGTTTTTTTTTTTTTTTTTTTTTTTTTTTACCAAAACCGGTTACAAGGGTGTCTTTTTTTCCAGAACCCCGGTTAAAAGGGCGTCTCTTTCCCCAAAAACCGGTTAAAAGGGTGTCTTTTGGCGAAAAAAATTGGTTAAAAGGTCCCCCCCCCCCCAAACCAGTTAAAAGGGTGTGTTTGGACCCAAAACGGGGTTCAAAGGGTGTCTAATTCCCCGAAAAACGGTTAAAAGGGCGTCTTTTTTCCCAAAAACTGGTAAAAAAGGGCGTCTTTTTTTTTTTACCAAAACCGGTTACAAGGGTGTCTTTTTTCCCGAAAACCGGTTTAAAAGGGCGTCTCTTTCCCCAAAAACCGGTTAAAAGGGTGTCTTTTGGCGAAAAAAATTGGTTACAAGGTCCCCCCTCCAAACCAGTTAAAAGGGTGTGTTTAGACCCAAAAACGGGTTCAAAGGGTGTCTAATTCCCCTAAAACCGGTTAAAAGGGCCTTTTCCCCTAAAAACCGGTGAAAAAGGGCGTCTGTTAACCTAAAAACCGGTGAAAAAGGGCGTCTTTTCACCAAAAAACCGGTGAAAAAGGGCGTCGAATTCCCCAAAAACCAGTTACAAAAGGCGTATTTTCCCCAAAAAACCGGTTCAAAGGTGTCGAATTCCCTAATAACCGGTGAAAAGGGCGTCTTTTTCCCCAAAAACCGGTTAAAAGGGCGTTTTTTTCCCCCCCAAAAAACCGGTTAAAAAGGGAATCTTTTCCCCAAAGTCGGTGAAAAGGGTGTCAAATTCCCCAAAAACCTGTGAAAAGTTTGTCTTTTTTTTCCCCAAAACTGGTTAAAAAGGGCGTATTTTCCCCCAAAAACCGTGAAAAGGGCAGCTTTTCCCCCAAAAAACCGGTTCAAAGCATGTCGAATTCCCCAAAAATTGGTAAAAAGGGCGTCTTTTTCCCCAAAAACCGGTTCAAGGGGTGTTGAATTCCCTAAAAACCGGTGAAAAAGTTCGTCTTTTTCCCCAAAAAACCTGTTAAAAAGGGCGTATTTTCCCCAAAAACCGGCTCAAAGGGTGTCGAATTCTCCAAAAACCGGTAAAAAGGGCGTATTTTCCCCCAAAAACCGGTTAAAAGGCCGTATTTTCCCCAAAAACTTGTTCATAGGGTGTCGAATTCCCCAAAAACCAGTTAAAAAGGGCGTATTTCCCCCCAAAAACCAGTTCAAAGGGTGTCGAATTCCCTAAAACCGGTGAAAAGGGCGTCCTTTTCCCCAAAAACCGGTTCAAAGGGTGTCGAATTCCCCAAAACCGGTGAAAGAGCGTCTTCCCCCCCCCCCAAAAAAAAACTGGTTAAATGGGTGTCTTTTTCCACAAAAACCGGTTCTGAGGGTGTTTTTGGACCCAAAAACCGTTCAATGGTGTCGTTTTTCCTTTAAAAAAAACCGGTTCAAAGGGTGTCGAATTCCCCAAAAACCGGTGAAAAGAGCGTCTCCCCCCCCCTCCCAAAAAAAAACTGGTTAAATGGGTTCTTTTTCCACAAAAAACCGGTTCTGAGGGTGTTTTGGACCCTAAAACCGTTCACTGGTGTCGTTTTCCTTTAAAAAAACCGGTTCAAAGGGTGTATAATTCCCCAAAAACCGGTTAAAAGGGTTTCTTTTGGCTAAACAACCCGTTGAAAGGGCGTCTTTTGGCCAAAAAATTGGTTGAAAGGTTTTTTTAAATGTTTTTTGCCCCAAAAACCGGTTAAAAGACACCCACAAAAACTGGTTTAAAAGGTGTTTTTGGACCTAAAAACCGTTCAATGGTGTAGTTTTCCTCAAAAACCGGTTCAAAGAGTGTCTGATTCACCAAAAACCGGTTAAAACCGTCTTTTGACTAAACAACCAATTAAAAGGGCGTCTTTTGGCCGAAAAATTGGTTGAAGGGTTTTTTTTTTTTTTTTTTTTTTAATTTTTTGCCCCAAAAACCGGTTAAAAGGGCGTCTTTACCACCTAAAAACCGATACAAATGGTGTCTATTCCCCAAAAACTGGTTAAAGGGTATTTCCACCAAAAACGGATAAGGGTGTCTAATTCCCCAAAAAACCGGTTTAAAAGGGTGCCCCCCCCCCCCTAGAACTGGTTAAATGGGTGTCTTTTTCCACAAAAACCGGTTCTAAGGGGTCTTTTTCCCCCAAAAACCGGTAAAAAGGGTGTCTAATTCCCCAAAAACTGGTTAAAAGGCGTCTTTTCCCCAAAAAACCGGTGAAAAGGGCGTCTTTTTCCCCAAAACCGGTTAAAAAGGGTGTCTCCCCAAAAAAAAAACCGGTTAAAAGGGCGTTTCCCCAAAAACCGGTGAAAAGGGCGTCTTTTTCCCCGAAAAACCGGTTAAAAAGGGTGTCTCCCCCCAAAAAAAAACCGGATAAAAGGGCGTACTTTTCCCAAAACCGGTTAAAAAGGGGGCGTATTTTTTCCCCAAAAACCGGTGAAAAGGGTGTCTTTCTCCCAAAAACCGGTTAAAAGGGTATTTCCCCCAAACCGGTTAAAAGTGTGTTTTCCCCCAAAAACTGTTTAAGTGGGTGTCTTTTTCCACAAAAACTGGTTAAGTGGGTGTCTTTTCCACAAAAACTGGTTCTAAAGGTCTCTTTGGGCCCAAAAACCGGTTAAAAGGTGTTTTTGGACCTAAAAACCGTTCAATGGTGTGTTTTCCTCAAAAAACCGGTTCAAAGAGTGTCTGATTCACCAAAAACCGGTTAAACGGGCGTCTTTTCCTCCTAAAAAACCGATACTGGTGTCTTCCCCAAAAACTGGTTATAAGGCGTATTTTCCACCAAAAACCGGTGATAAGGGTGTCTAATTCCCCAAAAACCGGTTAAAAGGGTGCCTCCCCCCCCCCCACAAGAACTGGTTAAATGGGTGTCTTTTTCCACAAAAACCGGTTCTAAGGGTGTTTTTGGACCCAAAAACCGTTCAATAGTGTCGTTTTCCTAAAAAAAAATACCGGTTCAAAGGGTGATTAATTCCCCAAAAACTGGTTTAAAGGGCGTCTTTTGGCTAAACAACCGGTTTAAAGGGCGTCTTTTGGCCAAAAATTGGTTGAAAGGTTTTTTTTTTTTTTTTTTGCCCCAAAAACTGGTTAAAAGGCGTCTTTTCCCCCAAAAACCGGTGAAAGGGCGGTTCTGAGGGTGTTTTTCGACCCAAAAACCGTTCAATGGTGTCGTTTTCCTCAGAAAACCGGTTCAAAGGGTGTCTAATTCCCCAAAAACCGGTTAAAAGGGTGTCTTTGGCAAACAACCAGTTGAAAGGGTGTCTTTTGGCTTTTGGTCTGCCGAAAACCGTTTGGCAAACCTGTTAATCGACAAAGACTAACCTAAAAATTTTTTTTCAGAAAGGTAAATTCGTGAGCGAACCGGCCATTTTGGTAAAACGTCAAGGAGTCGGGAGTCAGGTCTGGACGATGGAAAAACTCGAAAACAAACTAATCGACATGCGCGAAATGTACGACGAACGCAAAGAACTGAAGACGAAAACGCAAAGAATCTCGACCCATTCTACGAAACTGCGGAAAAACACAATTTAATCGGCGTTGCCAACGTATTTTTGGAAGTCTTATTCAATGATGTGACCTTGGATTACCATACGCCAATCATAAGTCAGCAGGGTGACGTCACAGGGCGGCTGCAGGTCGAAATTTCGCGCATCAGCGGCTTTTTACCGCAGGACCGCATGTGCGAAACGTCTCTGAAAGTTCACACGAAAGCGAAGATAACCAAGTTAGCATAAAAGTGACGATAAAGCAAGCTACAGGGTTGCCACCTGCGTTATCATACTTCGTTTTTTGCCAGTACTCTTTTTGGACGCATAACGAAAATATAGCAGTGCCGCCAACTATGAATGCGGATAAAAATGGTGATTCGATGACTTTCGTTTTAATCATACGAAGGAGTTTTGCTTTGATGTTACTGATGAGTTTATTGAGCACTGCGCAGAAGGTGCTTTGAGTATTGAAGTTTGGGGTCATAGAAGCGCTGGGTTTACTAAAGTGAAGCCTGGCTGGGAAGTAGAGCAGCAGCAGTTGGCTAAAGCGAGGTCATTGGCTGATCGATGGAGCGAGCTTACTCGAAAGATAGAACTTTGGGTCGAAATTCAAGAGCTGAATGAAGCAGGCGAATATTCAGGCGTCGAAGTCGCCTTCAGGCCTGATGTAGTCACCGGTGGAGTCTATCACTCCGCCAGGGTCAACAGCGGCGAGTGAAAGTCCAAGTGAAACCCGTCCAGCATCAGGAACCCTCCCCGATAATCTGCGAGAGATCACCAACATCGCCATCGGCTCCGTCTGCCCCGCTCTCGCCTTCAAAAACCGCTCGACTCCTACCAAGAAGAAGACCTGACGCTTCTCCGCGATAAATGGAGCGACGCTTTAATGCGCAGAAGAAACTACTTAGACCAGCAGATAAAAAGGATCATCAACAAACAAGGGAAAAGCGAAAACGATTTCGACCGCGAGCAAAGTTTGGTCGAACAGTGGGTTAGCTTAACGGAAGAAAGAAATGCCGTGATCTTATTGGTTTTTTCCGTCAGAGCAATACTTAAGGAGATATGAGGGTTTTTAAGTTGGTTGCTTTGCACATTTTCGTTGTGAGCAATGGTTTTCGGTTTTTTCCTTCTATCTCGGAAACCGTCACTGAAAACGAAAAAATGTCCGAAGTAAAAGTTGTAGCTACGGAAATTCCTACAAAAAGATTTTATTAGATTTTTCCGTCAGAGCAATACTTAAGGAGATATGAGGGTTTTTAAGTTGGTTGCTTTGCACATTTTTCGTTGTGAGAACAGTTTGGTTTTTTCCCATCTATCTCGGAAACCGTAGCTCAAAACGAAAAAATGTCCTAAGTAAAGTTGTAGCTACGGAAATTTCCTACCAAAAAGATTATGGTTAGTTTCGTTAAGGCGATATTTTAGGATTTAGGAAGGTTTTTAGTAGGCTCTGTAGGATTATTAGTTTTTCTTATAACCTCATAACTCCTTAAGTATTGCTCCTACGCAAAAAAAATGGATTAAGACATTTTTGTAGCAAATTTCTGTAGCTACAACTTTTACTTAAGACATTTTTTCATTTTGAGCAACGGTTTTCGAGATAATGCGAAAAACCAAAAACCGTTGCTTACAACGAAAAATGTGCAAAGCAACCAACTTAAAAACCCTCATATCTCCTAAAGTATTGCTCTGACGGAAATAACCAATAAGATCTTTTTTGTAGGAAATTTCCGTAGCTACAACTTTTACTTAGGACATTTTTCATTTTGAGCAACGATTTCCGAGATAAATGCGAAAACGATTGTAATTGATTATTTTAGCTGACGATCTTCGGTGAACAAATGGGGAACGAAAGCGAAAGTTGCCGACGACAGGGATCAACTCGATTCCAAAAGAGCTCGGGAATATGTTTTACAATCTACCAATCATCAAACACTGCGACAAAGACGTCTGCGCCGTCGGAGCGTGGGACAGCTCCGTCCACGACTCTTCATATTTAAACAGAGTCACCGACAGTACGTTTCTACATTGGTTTTTTGTGAATAACTCAAAAACCGTTTTTTAGAGGGTTTTTGACTAAATACAAAAATGTAGAGCATAAAATCCCTACAAATTATATTAGCTATTTTTTTGTACCACTGACCGTTTTGGCGTAAATGACCTTTTATGACAGTGCTGACACCACTAAAGCCCAGTCTTTTAAGAATTCTTTTATCAATCAGGGAAAAATTTGGTTTTTTGTGAATAACTCAAAAACCGTTCATTTTAGAGGGTTTTGACTAAATACAAAAATGTAGAGCATAAAATTTCCTACAAATTATATGTAGCAATTTTTTTTTGTACCACTGACCGTTTGGCGTAAATTGACCTTTCATGACAGTGCTGACACCACTAAAAGCCCAGTCTTAAGAATTTTTGTCAATCGGGAAAAAATTGGTTTTTTGTGAATAACTCAAAAACCGTTCATTTTAGAGGGTTTTGACTAAATACAAAAATGTAGAGCATAAATTTCCTACAAATTATATGTAGCAATTTTTTTTTGTACCACTGACCGTTTTGGCGTAAATTGACCTTTATGACAGTGCTGACACCACTAAAAGCCCAGTCCTTAAGAATTTTTTCAATCGGGAAAAAATTTGGTTTTTTGTGAATAACTCAAAAACCGTTCATTTTAGAGGGTTTTGACTAAATACAAAATGTAAGCAAAATTTCCTACAATTATATTTAGCTATTTTTTTTGTACCACTGACCGTTTTGGCGTAAATTGACCTTTTATGACAGTGCTGACCACTAAAAAGCCCAGTCTTAAGAATTTTTTATCAATCGGGAAAAATTGGTTTTTTGTGAATAACTCAAAAACCGTTCATTTTAGAGGGTTTTTGACTAAATACAAAAATGTAAGAGCATAAAATTTCCTACAAATTATTTAGCTATTTTTTTGTACCACTGACCGTTTTGGCGTAAATTGACCTTTTATGACAGTGCTGACACCACTAAATTGTAATCTCTTTCTTTAGGTAATGAACGTGTTTATTTAATACTTAAAACGACCGTTCGACTTTCTCATCCGGCGCCGATGGATCTCGTCCTTCGAAAAAGGCTTTGCATCAACATTTACAAGCGACAAAGTATCACGGAAAGGATCCGACGGAAAATCGTCAGAACCGATGGCTTCTATCGAAACAGGGTCACCTACGAAGTCGTATCCAACATCCCAAAGGTATAAGCCGCTGTCTTTTTCCCCAAAAAAAGGCGTCTTCCCCCCCCCCCCAAAAAAAACCGGTTAAAAGTGCGTCTCCCTCCCCCCCAAAAAAAAACCGGTTAAAATAAAAAGGGTGTTTTTGCCCCTAAAACCGGTTAAAGGCGTCTTTTTTCCTCAAAAGGTTAAAAGGGTGTCTTTTGGCTAAAAAAATCGGTTAAAACGGTTCCCCCCCCAAAAAAAAACCGGTTAAAAGGGTGTGTTTTTACCCCCAAAACCGGTTAAAAGGGTAGGTTGTTCTCTGCCCTAAAAACCGGTTAAATAAAAAGGGTGTTTTTGCCCCAAAAACCGGTTCACAGGGTCTTTTGGTCAAAGGATTTTTTGGCCCCAAAACCGGTTAAAAGGGTGTGTTTTACCCCCAAAACCGGTTAAAAGGGTTCTCTGCCCTAAAAACCGGTTAAAATAAAAAGGGTTTTTGCCCCAAAACCGGTTCACAGGTGTCTTTTCAAAAGGTTTTTTGGCCGCAAAAACCGGTTAAATGAGTGTTCCCCCAACCGGTTTAAAGGGTGTTTTTGCCTCAAAAACCGGTTTATAGGTTGTTTTTTTTTCCCTAAGAACCGGGTTAAATGGGTGTCCTCCCCCCCCCCCCCCCCAAAAAAAAAGGTTTTAAAGGGGGTTCTCTGCCACAAATACGGTTATAAGGGTGTTTTTTTGTCCCAAAAACCTGTTTTAAGTGAGTTTTTGCCCCAAAACCCGGTTAAAGGGGTCTTTAGCCCAAACAATTGGTTCAAAGGTTGTTTTTTGCCCCAAAAACCGGTTCAAAGGGTGTTCCCTCCCAAAAAAAAACCGGTTTAAAGGGTGTTCTCTGCCCCAAAACTGTTCAAAAGGGTGATTTTGCCCAAACAATCGGTTCAAAGGTTTTTTTGCCCCCAAAAACCGGTTAAAAGAGTGTTCTCTGCCCCCAAAACCGGTTTAAAAGGGTGTTTTGCCCCAAAAACCAGTTAATAGTGTCTTTTTTCCACAAAAAACCGGTTAAAAGGGCGTCTTTTTTCCACAAAAATCGGTTAAACCGTTTTTTTTTTTGCCCCAAAAACCGGTTTAAAGGTGTTTTTTTTTTAACCCAAAAACTGGTTAAAAAGGGTGTTCTCTGCCCCAAAAACCGGTTTAAAAAAAAGGGTGTTTTAGCCCCAAACCGGTTCACAGGGTGTCTTTTGGCCAAAAGGTTTTTTTGGCCCCAAACACCGGATAAAAGGGTGTCCCCCCCCAACCGTTTTAAATGGTGTCTCTGCCCCAAAAACCGGTTAAAATGGTTTTCCCCCAAAAAAACCGGTTTAAAGGGTGTTCTCTGCCCCGAAACTGGACGAATGTGTGTTTTTGCCCCACGAAACCGGTCCAAAGGTTGTCTTTTTTTTTCCACTAAAACCGGTTCAAAGGGTGTTCCCCCCTAAAAAACGGTTAAATTGGTGTCGTCTACCCCAAAAATCGGTTAAAAGGGTTTCTTTTGCCCAAAAAATCGGTTCAATGGGTTTTTTTTTGCCCCAAAAACCGGTTAAATGGGTGTTCTCTGCCCCAAAACCCGGTTAAAAGGGTGTCTTTAGCCCAAACAATCGGTTCAAAAGTTGTTTTTTGCCCCAAAAACTGGTTCAAAGGGTGTCTTTGGGCCAAAAAATCGGTTAAAAAGTTTTTGTTTGGCCCCAAAAACCGGTTAAAAGGGTGTTCCCCAAAAAAAACCGGTTTAGTGGGTGTTCTCTGCCCCGAAACTGGTCAAATGGGTGTTTTTGCCCCAAGAAACCGGTCCAAAGGGTGTCTTTTTTTCCCACTAAAACCGGTTCAAAGGGTGTTCCCCCCTAAAAAACGGTTAAATTGGTGTCCTTTACCCCAAAAACCGGTAAAAGGGTTTCTTTTGCCCCAGAAACCGGTTAAAAGGGTGTTCTCTGCCCCAGAAACCAGTTAAAAGGGTGTTCTCTGCCCCAGAAACCGGTTAAAGGGTGTCTACCCCAAAAACCGGTAAAAAGGGTTTCTTTTGCCCCAGAAACCGGTTAAAAGGGTGTTCTCTGCCCCAGAAACCGGTTAAAAGGGTGTTCTCTGCCCCAGAATCCGGTTAAAAGGGTGTTCTCTGCCCCAGAAACCGGATAAAAGGGTGTTCTCTGCCCCAGAAACCGGTTAAAAGGGTGTCCTCTACCCCAAAAACCGGTAAAAAGGGTTTCTTTTGCCCCAGAAACCGGTTAAAAGGGTGATCTCTGCCCTAAAAACCGGTCCAAAGGGTGTCTTTTTTTTCACTAAAACAGGTTCAAAGGGTGTTCCCCCCTAAAAAAACGGTTAAATTGGTGTCCTCTACCCCAAAAACCGGTAAAAAGGGTTTCTTTTGCCCCAGAAACCGGTTAAAAGGGTGTTCTCTGCCCCAGAAACCGGTTAAATGGGTGTTCTCTGCCCCAAAAACCGGTTAAAAAGGGTGTTTTTGCCCCAAAAACTAGTTAAGAGTGTCTTTTTCCCACAAAAACCGGTTCAATAGTTGTGTTTTGCCCCAAAAAGTGGTTCAAAGGGTGCCTTTGGCCATTTAACCCGTTCAAAGGGCGTCTTTTGGCAAATGGCGAGTTATTAAGATTTCTAGTTTTTTATTCCTTTTTGTTTGATTTAAATGATCAAAGAGTAAAAAAAAACCGTTTTAAAGGTGTTTTTTTTTAACCCAAAAAACCGGTTAAAAAGGGTGTTCTCTGCCCCAAAAACCGGTTAAAAAAAAAGGGTGTTTTTGCCCCAAACCGGTTCACAGGGTGTCTTTTGGCCAAAGGGTTTTTTTGGCCCCAAACACAGGTTAAAAGGGTGTTCCCCCAAAAAAACCGGTTTAGAGGGTGTTCTTTGCCCCGAAACTGGTCAAATGGGTGTGTTTGCCCCAAGAAACCGGTCCAAAGGGTGTCTTGTTTTTCCACTAAAACCGGTTCAAAGGGTGTTCTCCCCTAAAAAATGGTTAAATTGGTGTCCTCTACCCCAAAAACCGGTTAAAAGGGTTTCTTTTGACCAACATATCGGTTCAATGGTTTTTTTTGCCCCAGAAACCGGTTAAAAGGGTGTTCTCTGCCCCCAAAACCGGTTAAAAGGGTGTTCTCTACCCCAAAAACCGGTTAAAAAAGGGTATTTCGCCCCAAAAACCAGTTAAGAGTGTCTTTAAATGATCAAAGAGTAAAAAAAAAAAATGGAATTTTTAGGCGAGCGAAGAACTCGAAGAAAGAGAATCGTTGGCGCAAATCGCAGCTTCCGGAGAAGATTCTTCGTTGAGCGACGGAGAATCTTATATTGGTGATACATTTTTTAATTAAAAAATTTTTTTTTAATTTTTTTTTCTCTTTATAGAGACCTACACGAGAGGCGTTAGTGCCGTCGAAGGGATTTTAACTTTAGAACGTCTACGACAGAAAGTCGCCGTCAAAGAGATTCTTCAGCATAAAGGGCAGACGGTGACCATGCGTAAAACATGCAGTGTTCCCAACATTTCTCAGGTAAAAAATTAAAAATTTCACTTTCCTTTCTTTCAGCCCTAAAACCCAAATTCTATACTTTATGCTATTTTTTGCTGAAATTTTTTACCCTACTTTTGGGCGTTTTCCTCCCTTTTTTTCGGCCCTAAAACCTCAGTTCAATCTTTTTATTTACGGTTAAAAGGGCGTCTTTTTTCCCCCAAAAACCGGTTAAAAGGGTGTCTTTTTCCACAAAAACCGGTTAAAAGGGCGTCTTTTGGCCAAGAAATCGGTTAAAAAAGGTGTCTTTTGGAGAAAAAAAAACCGTTAAAAGGGCGGTTTTTCCCCCCAAAAATGGGTTAAAAGGGTATCATCCTTTTAGCCAAAAAACCGGTTAAAACATTGTTTTTGCCGCAAAAACCGGTTAAAAGGGTGTCTTTTTCCACAAAAATCGGTTAAAAAGGGTGTCTTTCCCCCAAATAACCGGTTCAGAGGGTGTCTTTCCCCCATAAAACTCTTCCTAAAGGGTGTCTTTCCGCCCAAAAAACCGGTTCAAGGGTGTCCTTTGGCCCTAAAAACCAGTTAAAATTGTATCTTGTAGCCAAAGAACGGTAAAAGGGTGGATTTTGCCCCAAAAACCGGTTTAAACGGTGTTTTTGCCCCAAGAAACTGGTTAAAAGCCCCCCCCCCTCCCCCCCCTTAACCCGGTTAAAAGGGTGTCATTCCCACCAAAAACTGGTTCAAAGGGGTTTTTTTTTGCCCCAGAAACCGGTTCAAAGGGTGTCGAATTCCCCAAAAACCTGTTAAAAGGGCGTCTTTTTCCCCATTAACAAGTTCAAAGTTGTCTTTTGGCCCTAAAAACCAGTTATAAGGGTATCTTGTAGCCAAAGAATGGTAAAAGGGTGGATTTTGCTCCAAAAACCGGTTTAAACGGTGTTTTTGCCCCAAGAAACCGGTTAAAAGCCCCCCTCCCCCTAAACCCGGTTAAAAGGGAGTCTTTCCCCCCATAAACTGGTTCAAAGGGTGTCAAATTCCCCAAAAACCGGTTAAAAAGGGCGCCTTTTTCCCCAAAAACCGGTTTAAAGGGCGTCTTTTCCCCCAACAACAGGTTCAAAGGGTGTCTTTTGGCCCTCAAAACCAGTTATAAGGGTATCTTGTAGCCAAAGAATGGTAAAAAGGGTGGATTTTGCCCCAAAAACCGGTTTAAACGGTGTTTTTGCCCCAAGAAACCGGTTAAAAGCCCCCCTCCCCCTAAACCCGGTTAAAAGGGTGTCTTCCCCCCCTCCAAACTAGTTCTAAGGGTTTTTTTTTGCCCCTGAAATCGGTTCAAAGGGTGTCTTTTGGCCAAAAAACAGGTTCAAAGGGTGTCGAATTCCCCAAAAACCGGTCAAAAGAGCGTCTTTTCCCCCAACAACCGGTTAAAAGGGCGTCTTTTTTTCCCCAAAAACGGGTTAGAAGGGAGTCTTTTTCCATAAAAACCGGTTCAAAGGGTGTCTTTGGCCCTAAAAACCGGTTATAAGGGTATCTTCTTGCCAAAAACCGGTTAAAAGGGTGTCCTTTCCCCCCAAAAAAAACCGGTTTAAAGGGTGTCCCCCAAAAAAAAACGGTTTTAAAGGGTGTTCTCTGCCCCAAAAACGGTTAAAATTGTGTCTTTCCCCCAAAAAACTGGTTCGAAGGGTGTCTTTCCCCCAAAAAACGCCGTTTCAAGGGTGTCTTGTGGCGAAAAAACCGGTTTAAAGGGCGTTGGCTCCAAAAACCTCCGTTTTTTTTGGCCCTATAACCTCAATTTAATCTTTTTATTCGTCATTTTCAGATTATGTCGTTTGACTCGAACCACGAAATCATTAACGGTTATAAGGGCGTCTTATTCCACAAAAACAGGTTCAATGGATGCCTTTTGGCCCTAAAAACCAGTTAAAATTGTATCTTGTAGCCAAAGAACGGTAAAAAGGGTAGATTTTGCCCCAAGAAACCGGTTAAATGCCCCCCCCCCTAAACCCGGTTAAAAGGGTGTCTTTCCCCCCAAAAACTGGTTCAAAGGGTTTTTTTTTTTGCCCCAGAAACCGGTTCAAAGGGTGTCTTTTGGCCCTATAAACCGGTTTTAAGGGTATATTTTAGCCAAAAAACGGTGAAAAGGGTGGATTTTGTCCCAAAACCCGGTTATAAGTGTTTCTTTTCCCCTAAAAACTGGTACGAATTGTGTTTTTCCGCCCAAAAAACCGGTTCAAGGGTGTCTTTTGGCTCTAAAAACCGGTTAAAAGGGTATCTTGTAGCCAAAGAACTGTAAAAAGGGTGGATTTTGCCCCAAGAAACCGGTTTAAAGCCCCCCCATCCCTAAACCCGGTTAAAAGGGTGTCTTTCGCCCCAAAAACTGGTTCAAATAGTTTTTTTTTTTTTTTGCCCCAGAAACCGGTTCAAAGGGTGTCTTTTGGCCAAAAAACTGGTTCAAAGGGTGTCGAATTCCCCAAAAACCGGTTAAAAAGCGTCTATTTTCCCCCAAAAAACCGGTAAAAAGGGAGTCTTTTTCCATAAAAACCGGTTCAAAGGGTGTCTTTGGCCCTATAAACCGGTTTTAAGGGTATCTTTTAGCCAAAAAACGGTGAAAGGGTGAATTTTGCCCCAAAAACCGGTTAAAAATGTGTTTTGCCTCCAAAGTCGGTGAAAAGGGTGTCAAATTCCCCAAAAACTTGTGTAAAAGTTCGTCTTTTTCCCCAAAAAACCTGTTAAAAAGGGCGTATTTTCTTCAAGAAACCGGTTAATAGGGTGTTTTTGCCCCAAAAACCGGTTAAAAGGGTGTCCTTTCCCCCAAATAACCTGTTCAAAGGGTTTTTTTTTGCCCCAGAAACCGGTTCAAAGGGTGTCTTTTGGCCCTATAAACCGGTTTTAAGGGTATATTTTAGCCAAAAAACGGTGAAAAGGGTGGATTTTGTCCCAAAACCCGGTTATAAGTGTTTCTTTTCCCCTAAAAACTGGTACGAATTGTGTTTTTCCGCCCAAAAAACCGGTTCAAGGGTGTCTTTTGGCTCTAAAAACCGGTTAAAAGGGTATCTTGTAGCCAAAGAACTGTAAAAAGAGTGGATTTTGCCCCAAGAAACCGGTTTAAAGCCCCCCCATCCCTAAACCCGGTTAAAAGGGTGCCTTTCGCCCCAAAAACTGGTTCAAATAGTTTTTTTTTTTTTTTTGCCCCAGAAACCGGTTCAAAGGGTGTCTTTTGGCCAAAAAACTGGTTCAAGGGTGTCGAATTCCCCAAAAACCGGTTAAAAAAGCGTCTATTTTCCCCCAAAAAACCGGTAAAAAGGGAGTCTTTTTCCATAAAAACCGGTTCAAAGGTGTCTTTGGCCCTAAACCGGTTTTAAGGGTATCTTTTAGCCAAAAAAAACGGTGAAAGGGGTGAATTTTGCCCCAAAAAAAAAATGTTTTGCCTCCAAAGTCGGTGAAAAGGGTGTCAAATTCCCCAAAAACTTGTGTAAAAGTTCGTCTTTTTCCCCAAAAACCTGTTAAAAGGGCGTATTTTCTTCAAGAAACCGGTTAATAGGGTGTTTTTGCCCCAAAAACCGGTTAAAAGGGTGTCCTTTCCCCCAAATAACCTGTTCAAAGGGTGTCATTCCCCCAAAAAATTGTTTTGAAGGGTGTCTTTCCCCCCCCCCAAAAAACCGGTTTAAAGGGTGTTGTCTCCAAGAACCGGTTTTCCTCCGTTTTCTTTGGCTCTAAACCTCAATTCAACCTTTTTATTCGTCATTTTCAGATTATGTCGTTTGACTCGAACTACGAAATGAGCTCCCTCTCGGGCGTAAGCCGTTCGGAAAGCGTCTCCGACCTCAACAAAGAAGCGAAAGAGCAGCGGCCGCGAAAGTCGCTCCCCGACCCAGAACTCGTCGGAACGAAACAGTTCGGAATAGGTAAAATCGTCGCTTATTCCCTCATTTTTTAAACTTTTTTTATGTAAATAATCTTTTAAAAAAAATCGTTTTTCTTCATCGCAGATGCTTTTGGGCACTGGGAAAAAATTAAAAAAAAAAATTTATTAAAAATCGCTAATTTTTAGCCATTTTATCTGCACTCGCACAAACTAAAAAAAGGAAAAAAAAAATAGGAAAAAATATTTTTTGCATTAATTTTAACCTTTTTTTTTTTCTCCCCCCTTTTTTTTTTCTTTTATTTCTAGCATAGCATTTAGCCACAATGTATGAAAACATTGCTTTCTTTAATGTTTTTTTTTATTTATAATATTGGAGTACTTTAGTTTAATTTTTAGACTAGCCTAAAATGCTCCAAAAACCCCTTTTTTTAAATTTTTTTAACATAATACGCGACCGGTTAAAAGGTCCCCTTCCATCCCCCAAAACCGGTTAAAAGGGTGCTTTTGGACCCAAAAACCGGTGAAAAGGGCGTCTTTCAACTTAACGACCGGTTGAAATGGCGTCTGTTGGCGAAAAAAATTTGTTAAAAGGTCCCCCCCCCCCCCCCCAAAACCAGTTAAAAGAATGTTTTTGGACCCAAAAAACGGTGAAAAGGGTGTCTAATTCCCCCGAAAACCGGTTAAAAGGGCGTCTTTTTCCACCAAAAACCGGTTAAAAGCTCGTATTTTTCCCCAAAAACCGGTTAAAAAGGGCGTCTTCCCCCCCCCCCCCCAAGTCGGTGAAAATGGTGTCAAATTCCCCCAAAGTCGTTGAAAAGGGTGTCAAATTCCCCCTAAGTCGGTGAAAAGGGTGTCAAATTCCCCAAAAACCTGTAAAAAAAAGTTCGTCTTTTTCCCCAAAAACCGGCTAAAAAGGGCGTATTTTTCCCCCAAAAAACGGTTGAAAGGGTGTCGAATTCCCCAAAAACCGGTGCAAAGGGCGTATTTCCCCCCCCCCCCCAAAACCGGTTAAAAAGGGCGTATTTTCCCCCAAAACCTGTTCAAAGGGTGTCGAATTCCTCAAAAACCGATGAAAGGGCGTATTTTTCCCCCAAAAACCGGTTAAAAAGGGCGTATTTTCCCCCAAAAAACCGGTTTAAAGGGTGTCGAATTCCCCAAAAACCGGTGAAAAGGGTGTCAAATTCCCCAAAAACTTGTGTAAAAGTTCGTCTTTTTCCCCAAAAACCGGTATAAAAGGGCGTATTTTCTCCCAAAAACCGGTTCAAGGGGTGTCGGATTCCCCAAAAACCGGTTAAAAGGGGCGTATTTTCCCCCAAAAACCGGTTAAAAGGGCGTCTTTCAACTTAGCGACCGGTTAAAAAGGCGTCTTTTGGCGAAAAAAAATTGGTTAAAAGGTCCCCCCCCCTCCCCAAAACCAGTTAAAAGGGGTGTTTTTGGACCCAAAAACTGGTTCAAAGGGTGTCTAATTCCCCTAAAACCGGTTAAAAGGGCGTCTTTTCCCTTAAAAACCGGTGAAAAAGGGCGTCTTTTTCACCAAAAAAGTGTTTAAAGGGTGTCCAATTTCCCAAAAACCGGTGAAAAGGGTGTCAAATTCCCAAAAACATGTGTAAAAGTTCGTCTTTTTCCCCAAAAACCGGTTAAAAAGGGCGTATTTTCTCCCAAAAACCGGTTCAAGGGGTGTCGATTTCCCCAAAAACCGGTTAAAAGGGGCGTATTTTCCCCAAAAACCGGTTCAAGGGGTGTTTAATTCCCCAAAAACCGGTTAAAAGGGCGTCTTTCAACTTAACGAGCGGTTGAAAAGGCGTCTTTTGCCGAAAAAATTAATTTAAAAGGTCCCCCCCTCCCCCAAAACCAGTTAAAAGGGTGTTTTTGGACCCAAAAACTGGTTCAAATGGTGTCTAATTTCCCTAAAACCGGTTAAAAGGAGGTCTTTTCCCCCAAAAACCGGTGAAATGGACGTCTTTTTCCCCGAAAACCGGTTAAAGTGCTCCTTTTATCCCAAAACCGGTTAAAAAGGGCGTCTTTTTTCCCCCAAAGTCGGTGATATGGGTGTCAAATTCCCCAAAAACCTATGAAAAAGTTCGTCTCTTTCCCCAAAAAACCGGTTAAAAAGGGCGTATTTTCCCCAAAAACCCGGTTGAAAGGGTGTCTAATTCCCCAAAAACCGGTTCAAGGGGTGCCTAATTCCCCAAAAACCGGTTAAAAGGGCGTCTTTCAACTTAACGACCGGTTGAAAAGGCGTCTTTTGCCGAAAAAAATTAATTTGAAAGGTCCCCCCCCCCTCCCCCAAAACCAGTTAAAAGGGTGTTTTTGGACCCAAAAAACGGTGAAAAGGGTGTCTAATTCCCCGAAAACCGGTTAAAAGGGCGTCTTTTTCCACCAAAAACCGGTTAAAAGCTCGTATTTTTCCCCAAAAACCGGTTAAAAAGGGCGTCTCCCCCCCCCCCCCCAAGTCGGTGAAAATGGTGTCAAATTCCCCAAAGTCGTTGAAAAGGGTGTCAAATTCCCCTAAGTCGGTGAAAAGGGTGTCAAATTCCCCAAAAACCTGTAAAAAAAAGTTCGTCTTTTTCCCCAAAAACCGGCTAAAAAGGGCGTATTTTTCCCCAAAAACGGTTGAAAGGGTGTCGAATTGCCCAAAAACCGGTGCAAAGGGCGTATTTCCCCCCTCCCC
Organism: Orius insidiosus; assembly: GCA_014119065.1. NCBI lineage: Eukaryota > Metazoa > Arthropoda > Insecta > Hemiptera > Anthocoridae > Orius > Orius insidiosus. The sequence continues at coordinate 11,055 of JACGAQ010000921.1, read as the reverse complement.
CAAAAAACCGGTTAAAAAGGGCGTATTTTCCCCCAAAAACCGGTTGAAAGGGTGTCGAATTCCCCAAAAACCGGTGCAAAGGGCGTATTTCCCCCCCCCAAAAACCGGTTAAAAAGGGCGTATTTTCCCCCAAAAACCGGTTTAAAGGTTGTCGAATTCCCAAAAACCGGTGAAAAGGGCGTCTTTTTCCACCAAAAACCGGTTAAAAGTTCGTCTTTTTCCCCAAAAACCGGTTAAAAAGGGCGTATTTTCCCCCAAAAGCCGGTTTAAAGGTTGTCGAATTTCCAACAACCTGTTCAAAGGGTGTCGAATTCCTCAAAAACCGATGAAAAGGGCGTATTTTTCCCCCAAAAACCGGTTAAAAGGGCGTATTTTCCCCCAAAAACCGGTTTAAAGGGTGTCGAATTCCCCAAAAACCGGTGAAAAGGGTGTCAAATTCCCCAAAACTTGTGTAAAAGTTCGTCTTTTTCCCCAAAAACCGGTATAAAAGGGCGTATTTTCTCCCAAAAACCGGTTCAAGGGTGTCGGATTCCCCAAAAACCGGTTAAAAGGGGCGTATTTTCCCCCAAAAACCGGTTCAAGGGGTGTTTAATTCCCCAAAAACCGGTTAAAAGGGCGTCTTTCAACTTAACGAGCGGTTGAAAAGGCGTCTTTTGCCGAAAAAAATTAATTTAAAAGGTCCCCCCCCTCCCCCAAAACCAGTTAAAAGGGTGTTTTTGGACCCAAAAACTGGTTCAAATGGTGTCTAATTTCCCTAAAACCGGTTAAAAGGAGGTCTTTTCCCCCAAAAACCGGTGAAATGGACGTCTTTTTCCCCGAAAACCGGTTAAAGTGCGCCTTTTATCCCAAAAACCGGTTAAAAAGGGCGTCTTTTTTCCCCCAAAGTCGGTGATATGGGTGTCAAATTCCCCAAAAACCTATGAAAAAGTTCGTCTCTTTCCCCAAAAAACCGGTTAAAAAGGGCGTATTTTCCCCAAAAACCCGGTTGAAAGGGTGTCTAATTCCCCAAAAACCGGTTCAAGGGGTGCCTAATTCCCCAAAAACCGGTTAAAAGGGCGTCTTTCAACTTAACGACCGGTTGAATAGGGTCTTTTGCCGAAAAAAATTAATTTGAAAGGTCCCCCCCCTCCCCCAAAACCAGTTAAAAGGGTGTTTTTGGACCCAAAAACCGGTGAAAAGGGCGTATTTTCCCCCAAAAACCGGTGAAAAAGGCGTCTTTTTCCCCGAAAACCGGTTAAAAGTGCGTCTTTTATCCCAAAAACCGGTTAAAAGGGCGTCTTTTTTCCCCCAAAGTAGGTGATATGGGTGTTAAATTCCCCAAAAACCTATGAAAAAGTTCGTCTTTTCCCCAAAAACCGGTTAAAAAGGGCGTATTTTCCCCCAAAAACCGGTTCAAGGGGTGTTGAATTCCCTAAAAACTGGTGAAAAAGTTCGTCTTTTTCCCCAAAAAACGGGTCAAAGGGTGTTGAATACCCTAAAAACCGGTGAAAAAGTTCGTCTTTTTCCCCAAAAACCGGTTGAAAGGGTGTCGAATTCCCCAAAAACTTGTTAATAAGGGCGTATTTTCCCCCAAAAGCCGGTTCAAAGGGTGTCTAATTCCCCAAAAACCGGTTAATAAGGGCGTATTTTCCCCCAAAAGCCGGTTCAAAGGGTGTCTAATTCCCCAAAAACCGGTTAATAAGGGCATATTTTCCCCCAAAAGCCGGTTCAAAGGGTGTCTAATTCCCCAAAAACCGGTTAATAAGGGCGTATTTTCCCCCAAAAACCGGTTAAATAGGGTAGCATTAGCCACAATGTATGAAAACATTTCAGTGCTTTCTTAAATGTTTTTTTTTTTATAATATTGGAGTACTTTAGTTTAATTTTAGACTAGTTAGCCTAAAATGCTCCAAAAACCCCTTCTTTTAAATTTTTTAAAATAATAAATAAGTCTTCTTTCTATTTTCTGCTTTTGGTGTTTTATTTATTTTTTTTCATTTTCAAAAAAAAATATAAAGAAGCAAACGAGCTTTAGAAATCTCCCTCCCACTTTTAGCGTTTAGAAATTTAACTACATGACCAGCAACCTTTCACTGATATGCATTTTTTTTACGTTGTTCGTTTTGTGCGCTCAAATCAGGCTCCATTTTGTCAGGTAATAGGCTTTTTATCGAGAAAAAAAAGGAACAAAATGTTGAATGAGCATGTGTCCTGCTTGGAAGTCGCTTTACAGAAAAAAAAATAGTGTAGAAAGAAAAATCGAGATTTATCTCATAAACTGTTGCTCAAATTGAAAAGTGCTCTAAGTAAAAGTTGTAGCTACGGAAATTTCCTACAAAAAGATCTTATTGGTTTTTTCCGTCAGAGCAATACTTAAGGAGATATGAGGGTTTTTAAGTTGGTTGCTTTGCACATTTTTTGTTGTAAGCAATGGTTTTCGGTTTTTCACCTTCAATCTCAAAAACTGTTGCTCAAAACGAAAAAATGCCCTAAGTAAAAGTTGTAGCTACGGAAATCTCCTACAAAAAAGATTTTATTGGTTTTTTCCGTCAGAGCAATACTTAAGGAGATATGAGGGTTTTTAGGTTGGTTGCTTTGCACATTTTTTGTTGTAAGCAACGTTTTTCGGTTTTTCCCTTCTATCTCAGAAACCGTTGCTCAAAACGAAAAAACGTCCTAAGTAAACATTGTAGCTACGGAAATTTCCTACAAAAAAGATCTTAGTGGTTTTTTCTGTCAGAGCAATACTTAAGGAGAAATGAGGGTTTTTAAGTTGGTTGCTTTGCACATTTTTCGTTGTGAGCAACAGTTTTCGGTTTTTCCCTTCTATCTCAGAAACCGTCGCTCAAAACGAAAAAATGTCCGAAGTAAAAGTTGTAGTTACGGAAATTTCCTACAAAAAAGATTTTATTAGTTTTTCCGTTAGAGCAATACTTAATGAGATATGAGGGTTTTTAAGTTGGTTGCTTTGCAAACCGTTGCTCACAACGAAAAACGTGCAAAGCAATTAACTTAAAAACCCTTATATCTCCTCAAGTATTGCTCTGACAAAAAAACCAATAAGATCTTTTTGTAGGAACTTTCCGTAGCTACAACTTTTACTTAGGACATTTTTTCGTTTTGAGCGACGTTTTCCGAGATAAAAGAGAAAAACCGAAAACGTTGCTCACAACGAAAATTTGCAAAGCAACCAACTTAAAACCCTCATATCTCCTTATGTATTGCTCTGACGTAAAAAACCAATAAAAACTTTTTTGTAGTAAATTTCCGTATCTACAACTTTTACTTAGTGCATTTTTTCATTTTGAGCCGCCGTTTTCAAGTTATCTCGATTTTCTTTTAGTTTAGCATTAGAACATTTAGTTATTAGGTTTTGTAGAGCGATTTCACCTTGCTTGCTCTCCCATAGCATGGCTTGTTTTTTTTCTCCACCTTCCCTTCATAAAATCATCGAAAAGCCGTCAGAAAAATTAATTTTAACTTTCAGCACGATTGTCGTTAAAAAAGAAAAGAAAAAATGTTTAGAGGTGTCAAAAATTGTTTGTTTGTGTTTGCCATAGATTTTTCAATGTAAAGAAATTATTATAAATAAATTGAATATAACAAATGTATATATTTAGGCACTAATTTTAAGGTTTTTTTTTTTTTTTTTTTTTCTGCTTTTTTTTAATGGTGTTGGGATGTATTTCAGCGAGGCCGACATTCCTAAATCTCAATATCAACTTGAACACTCTGCGACTACAGCCTGGGTCGAAACGTATGTCCCGACTAACTAAAGTAGTTGTTGGTGTAGTTGTAGTTTTGTGTTTGTTGTTTTTTTGTTGTTGTTTTGGTTAAATTTTTGTTTTTTGCAGCTTCGCCGAGTACCAAGCTTGGCCTGAGGATGACCACTCTTCATGAAGAACAGTCGAATGCTCTTCCGCATGATGAGAAGATTTAATCGAAGAAGAAGAGGAAGAAGAAGTCAAAGAAACCGAATTTGAGACCTACCAGGTATTTTTCCCCTTCAATCTCGAAAACTGTTGCCCAAAACGAAAAAATGTCCTAAGTAAAAGTTGTAGCTACGGAAATTTCCTACAAAAAGATCTTATTGGTTTTTTCCGTCAGAGCAATACTTAAGGAGATATGAGGGTTTTTAAGTTGGTTGCTTTGCACATTTTTCGTTGTAAGCAACGTTTTTCGGTTTTTTCCCTTCTATCTCAAAAACTGTTGCTCAAAACGAAAAAATGTCCGAAGTAAAAGTTGTAGCTACGAAATTTCGTACAAAAAAGATCTTATTGGTTTTTTTCCGTCAGAGCAATATTTGAGGAGATATGAGGGTTTTTAAGTTGGTTGCTTTGCACATTTTTCGTTGTGAGCAACTTTTCGGTTTTTCCCTTCTATCTCAGAAACCGTCTCTCAAAACGAAAAAATGTCCTAAGTAAAAATTGTAGCTACGGAAATTTCCTACAAAAAAGATTTTATTTTTTTTCCGTCAGAGCAATACTTGAGGAGATATGAGGGTTTTTAAGTTGGTTGCTTTGCACATTTTTCGTTTTGAGCAACGTTTTTGGTTATTCCCTTTTTCTTGGAAATCTTCGCTCAAAACGAAAAAATGTCCTAAGTAAAAGTTGTAGCTACGGAAATTTCCTACAAAAAGATCTTATTGGTTTTTTCCGTCAGAGCAATATTTGAGGAGATATGAGGGTTTTTAAGTTGGTTGCTTTGCACATTTTTCGTTGTGAGCAACGGTTTTTGGTTTTTCCCGTCTATCTCAGAAACCGTTGCTGAAAACGAAAAATGTCCTAAGTAAAAGTGTAGCTACGGAAATTTCCTACAAAAAAGATCTTATTGGTTTTTTCCGTCAGAGCAATATTTGAGGAGATATGAGGGAGTTGGTTGCTTTGCACATTTTTCGTTGTGAGGTTTTGGTTTTTCCCTTCTATCTCAGAAACCGTGCTGAAAACGAAAAAATGTCCTAAGTAAAATTGTAGCTACGAAATTTCGTACAAAAAGATCTTATTGGTTTTTTCCGTCAGAGCAATACTTGAGGAGATATGAGGGTTTTTAGGTTGGTTGCTTTGCACATTTTTGTTGTAAGCAACGTTTTTCGGTTTTTCCCCTTCTATCTCGGAAACCGTGCTCAAAACGAAAAAATGTCCTAAGTAAAAGCTGTAGCTACGGACATTTCCTACAAAAAAGATTTATTATTTTTTCGTCAGAGCAATACTTGAGGAGATATGAGGGTTTTTAAGTGGTTGCTTTGCACATTTTTCGTTGTGAGCAACAGTTTTCGGTTTTTCCCTTCTATCTCAGAACCGTCGCTCAAAACGAAAAAATGTCCTAAGTAAAGTTGTAGCTACGGACATTTCCTGCAAAAAGATCTTATTGGATTTTTCCGTCAGAGCAATACTTAAGGAGATATGAGGGTTTTTAAGTTGGTTGCTTTGCACATTTTTTGTTGTGAGCAACGTTTTTCGGTTTTCCCTTCTATCTCAAAAACTGTAGCTCAAAACGAAAAAATGTCTAAGTAAAAGTTGTAGCTACGGAAATTTCCTACAAAAGATCTTATTAGTTTTTCTGTCAGAGCTATATTGTTAGAGATATGAAGATTTTAAAAGATTTCATACAGGCTCTGTAGGATTATTAGTTTTTATTTATAACCTCATAACTCCTTAAGTATTGCTCCTACGCAAAAAATGTATAAAAACAATTTTGTCGTAAATCGTCGTAGCTATAACTTTTACTTAGGACATTTTTTCATTTTGAGCAACAAATAATGAGATAATAAGGAAAAACTTGAAAAATTCTCTTATTTTCTTTTAGATGGAAGCTGATAGGATGAAAAATCAAATAAAGCCAATGCCGAGTTCTCGAACTTTGGATTCTTTGGCTGAGCTGCAGTCTCAGAAAGGTGGAACTCCGAGTACAAGTTCGAGGTAACGAAAAAAAGCAAATTTTGTCTTTTTAATATTTTCTTTTTAGTGGTTACGGTTCGCAGGCGGTTTCTTCGAGTAATTTGACGAACGACGATTGCCTTTCGCTGAGGAGCATCAGCGTCGAGACGCCTGACGAGATGAACAGAAGCCTTGAAATCGTCGAGAGGAAAGGCGACGAAAAAAAGAAAGTCGAGGAGAAGTCGAATTCGCAGACGAGCAGTCGAAAATCGAGTACCGACGAAAACAACGTTGAAGTGGAGACCGTCCCGATAGGATTACAACCTGGAAAAGTAAGAAATTTGTGTTTCTTAAGGAGGTATGATGGTTTTTAAGTGAGTTGCTTTGCACATTTTTGTTGTAAGCAACGGTTTTCGGTTTTTCTTTTTATCTCGAAAACCGTCGCTCAAAACGAAAAAAAGTCCGAAGTAAAAGTTGTAGCTACGGAAATTTCCTACAAAAAGATTTTATTGGTTTTTTCCGTCAGAGCAATACTTAAGGAGATATGAGGGTTTTTAAGTGAGTTGCTTTGCACATTTTTCGTTGTGAGCAACGTTTTTCGGTTTTTTCCTTCTTCTCGGAAACCGTCGCTCGAAACGAAAAAATGTTCTAAGTAAAAGTTGTAGCTACGGAAATTTCCTACAAAAAGTTTTTATTGGTTTTTTCCGTCAGATCAATACTTGCGGAGATATAAGGGTTTTTAGGTTGGTTGCTTTGCACATTTTTTGTTGTAAGCAACGGTTTTCGCTTTTTCACCATTTATCTCGGAAACCGTCGACCAAAACGAAAAATGTCCAAGCAAAAGTTGTAGCTACGGAAATTTCCTATAAAAAAGATTTTATTTGTTTTTTCCGTCAGAGCAATACATAAGGAGATATGAGGGTTTTTAAGTGAGTTGCTTTGCACTTTTTAGTTGTGAGCAATAAATTCGGTTTTTTCCCTTCTATCTCGAAAACCGTCGCTCAAAACGAAAAAATGTCCGAAGTAAAAGTTGTAGCTACGGAAATTTCCTAAAAAAAGATCTTATTGGTTTTTTCTGTCAGAGCAATACTTAAGGAGAAATGAGGGTTTTAAGTTGGTTGCTTTGCAGGAGATATGAGGTTTCTTAAGTGAGTTGCTTTGCACATTTTTCGTTGTGAGCAACGTTTTTCGGTTTTTCCCTTCTATCTCGAAAACCGTCGCTCAAAACGAAAAAATGTCCTAAGTAAAAGTTGTAGCTACAGAAATTTCCTACAAAAATGTCTTTATCCATTTTTTGCGTAGGAGCATACTTAAGGAGTTATGAGGTTATAAAGAAAAACTAATAATCCTACAGAGCCTGCGAGAATACTAAAAACCTTCCTAAATCCTAAAATATCGCCTTTACGAAACTAACCAATAAAATCTTTTTTGTAGAAAATTTCGTAGCTACAACTTTTACTTAGGACATTTTTTCGTTTTGAGCGACGGTTTCCGAGATAGAAGGGAAAACCGAAAAACCGTTGCTTACAGCAAAAAATGTGCAAAGCAACCAACCTAAAAACCCTCATATCTCTAAGTATTGCTCTGACGGAAAAAACCAATAAAATCTTTTTTGTAGGAAATTTTCGTAGCTACAACTTTTACTTAGGACATTTTTTCGTTTTGAGCAACGGTTCTGAGATAGAAGGAAAAAAACCGAAAAACGTTGCTCACAACGAAAAATGTACAAAGCAACCAACTTAAAACCCTCAATATTGAAAACTGACGTAAATTTTAGGTTGTGAGGCGAAGAAAATCAGCAACGAGAAGTAATCAAAACCGAGCATCATTTCCGCAGACGAGGTCATATGTCGCAGAAAGCAAAGCGGCGATGAAATTGGACCTTTCGTCGAATGGCGATCAATCATCGGATGCGGCGACAGAAGACGAAACGGACGCTGCTGTCAAAGAAACGCCGATCCCGAATGGGTCTGCCTCGGCGAAAGCGTTCAGATTCGTCCGTACAACACGACTGGCGTCGTCGCCTACATCGGACCCGAATTCGCTTCTGGAACTTGGGTCGGGGTCGATTTGGACGCTCCAACTGGGAAAAACGACGGGACCGTTCAAGGCGTCCGATATTTCGACTCACGCCCCAAACACGGCATTTTTGTACGCGCCGACAAACTCATTCAAGATCGAAGAGGTCGTGCGATGCGGAACCACGAGCCAACCATGAGACGAAGTTCAAGCCGAGGTACTTTCACTTTTCTCATTTATCTCAGAAACCGTCGCTCAAAACGAAAAAATGTCATAAGTAAAAATTGTAGCTACGGAAATTTCGGACAAAAAAGATCTTATTGATTTTTTCCGTCAGAGCAATACTTTAGGAGATATGGAGGTTTTAAGTTGGTTGCTTTGCACATTTTTCGTTGTGAGCAACGTTTTTTCGGTTTTTCCCTTCTATCTCGGAAACGTCGGTCAAAACGAAAAAATGTCCTAAAAAAAAGTTGTAGCTACCAAAATTTCCTACAAAAAGATCTTATTGTTTTTTTCTGTCAGAGCAATACTTGAGGAGATATGAGGGTTTTTAAGTTGGTTGCTTTGCACATTTTCCTTGTGAGCAACGTTTTTCGGTTTTTCCCTTCTATCTCAGAAACCGTCGCTCAAAACGAAAAAACGTCCTAAGTAGAATTGTAGCTACGGAAATTTCCTACAAAAAAGATTTATTTGTTTTTTACGTCAGAGCAATATTGAAGGAGATATGAGGGTTTTTTAAGGTTGCTTTGCACATTTTTCGTTGTGAGCAACGTTTTTCGGTTTTTCCCTTCTATCTCAGAAACTGTTGCTCAAAACGAAAAACCGTCCTAAGTAAAAGTTGTAGCTACGAAAATATCCGACAAAAAAGATCTTATTGGTTTTTTACGTCAGAGCAATACTTAAGGAGATATGAGGGATTTTAAGTTGGTTGCTTGCACATTTTTCGTTGTCAGCAACGTTTTTCGGTTTTTTCCTTCTATCTCAGAAACCGTTGCTCAAAACGAAAAAATGTCCTAAGTAAAAGTTGTAGCTACAGAATTTTCTTCAAAAAAAACTTATTAGTTTTTTACGTCAGAGCAATACTTAAGGAGATATGAGGGTTTTTAAGTTGGTTGCTTTGCACATTTTTCGTTGTGAGCAACGTATTTCGGTTTTTCCCTTCTATCTCAAACCGTTGCTCAAAACGAAAAAATGTCCCAAGTAAAAATTGTAGCTACGAACATTTCCTACAAAAAAGATTTATTGTTTTTTTCCGTCAGAGCAATACTTGAGGAGTATGAGGGTTTTTAAGTTGCTTGCTTTGCACATTTTTCGTTGTGAGCAACGTTTTTCGGTTTTTCCCTTCTATCTAAGAAACCGTTGCTCAAACGAAAAAATGTCCTAAGTAAAAATTGTAGCTGCTGAAATATCCTACAAAAAAGATATTATTGATTTTTTACGTCAGAGCAATATCGAAGGATATGAAGGTTTTTAAGTTGGTTGCTTTGACATTTTTCGTTGTGAGCAACGTTTTTCGGTTTTTCCCTTCTATCTCAGAAACCGTTGCTCAAAACGAAAAGACGTCCTAAGTAAAAGTTGTAGCTACAGAAATTTTCTTCAAAAAAGATTATTAGTTTTTTACGTCAGAGCAATACTTAAGGAGATATGGAGGTTTTTAAGTTGGTTGCTTTGCACATTTTTGTTGTAAGCAACGGTTTTCGGTTTTTCCCTTCTATCTCAGAAACCGTTGCTCAAACGAAAAAACGTCCTAAGTAAAAAATTGTAGCTACGGAAATTTCCTACAAAAGATCTTATTAGTTTTTTATGTCAGAGCAATACTTAAGGAGATATGAGCGTTTTTAAGTTGGTTGCTTTGCACATTTTTCGTTGTGAGCAACGTTTTTCGGTTTTCCCTTCTATCTCAGAAACCGTTGCTCAAAACGAAAAAATGTCCTAAGTAAAAATTGTAGCTGCTGACATTTCCTACAAAATAGACCTTATTAGTTTTTTACGTCAGAGCAATACTTGAGGAGATATGAGGGTTTTTAGGTTGGTTGCTTTGCATTTTTCGTTGTGAGCAACGTTTTTCGGTTTTTCCCTTCTATCCAGAAACCGTTGCTCAAAACGAAAAAATGTCCTTAGTAAAAATTGTAGCTATGGAAATTTCCTACCAAAAAGTTTTTATTGCTTAGTTTCGTAAAGGCGATATTTTAGGATTTAGGAAGGTTTTTAGTATTCTCACAGGCTCTGTAGGATTATTAGTTTTTCTTTATAACCTCAAATCCTTAACTATTGCTCCTACGCAAAAATGGATTAAGACATTTTTGTAGGAAATTGCTGTAGCTACAACTTTTACTTAGGACATTTTTTCATTTTGAGCAACGGTTTCGAGATAAATGCGAAAAACCTTAATTTTTTAAATTGTACCATTGATTTTAATTTTTTTTTTTTCCAGAGGTTCTATCCAGCCTCCACAGATCTAGAAGTCGAGGTGAAGGTCTTAGCGTGATGGGAAAATTCCGGACGGCTCACCAAATAAGTCTTCGCATTTTCGTTTTTTTCTCCGCTTAACCAGCTTACCCTTCCAAGGCTGTGCTCTGCCCCAATTTTATCCCCTCCCCCTTAATTTAGGAAAAAAACGCTTTTTTTATCAGGTTAGGTAACATAAAATTTTTTTTTCTTCGTTTGCACTCCCTTAAAATAGCGTGAGGAGGAAGACGGGTTTCAATCGCAAAAATTGTCAAAAAAACGCCCAAAAAACTGCTTTTTTTTTGCTAAATATCCTTAAAAACGCCTAAAAAAATGGTGTTTTCCACCCCTAAAATTAAAGAAAACGCCCAGAAGCCCCAAAATCTCCTTTTTCTGGGCCCCAGAAAAATCTTCCTCCTTAAAAAACGCCTAAAAAATGGTTTCCACCCAAAAGTTAAAAAAAACGCCCCAGAAGCCCAAAATCTCCTTTTTCTGGGCCCCAGAAAAATCTTCCTCCTTAAAAACGCCTAAAAAATGGTGTTTTCCACCCAAAAGTTAAAGAAAAACGCCCCAGAAGCCCCAAAATCTCCTTTTTCTGGGCCCCCCAAAAATCTTCCTCCTTAAAAACGCCTAAAAAATGGTGTTTTCCACCCAAAAGTTAAAGAAAAACGCCCCAGAAGCCCCAAAATCTCCTTTTTCTGGGCCCCAGAAAAATCTTCCTCCTTAAAAACGC